>JAJSRW010001094.1:30000-47186 GCA_022414725.1 Microglena sp. YARC | reverse complement strand
CCCACCTTCCCAGACCCAGACACACTCCAAACAGATCCCTACTCACTGCAAAATATACACTGAAGACAGCGTCCACAGACGAAGATGATGATATTATCTTATCTAGTATCCTGAGGAATGAATCCCACGCAAAAACGTAAGAAAACCCTCTCTAAAATCTAAATCCAAGAAACTAACCTACCACATAAAAACAGGTCACGAAGCTGGACCTTCCGACCACCATACAGTCGGCAATAGCAGGCCTCCACCCCCAGCAGGCCCTACCATCCCTGAATACAGACAAGCCAGACAGACCCGGATACCCTGGAGCTCCCCCCCGGGTCCAGAATACAGGCAAGTCGCAGCAGCACTGCCAACCGCACCTACACCGGTGAAGACGTAGTAGCCTAAATTACTCTGAACAAACCCAGACCACCCTGCCGACAGCAGGAACGCATTCTTAATGACAATCTACATTCACCGGCACGTTATCAACTGCAGGGGGAATTGGGAAATTCTCCTGGGAAGAGTCATCTATGATCTACATTAGATGCAGGGATAATGATATAATAATTCTCACTGAAACCAAACTACTTTCTCACACAGAAAATCCATTCTAACATTGATTAAATCAGACATGCATGATTTATCACTTCACCACAACAGCAAAACTGACTCTCCAAGCTACCAGCCCTGACAAAATAGTCACCCCCTCGAGCAGGGGTCATTTAACCCCTACATCAGGGAAAACAGTCACTGCTCACCCGTCCTAACATGAAACTCCATCGACTCTCTGGCACATTACTTACCAAACGCATTAAACAACATTACCCATGTCCTGGCGTCTACATGCCCTGTAACAATGCCCCCAAAGAGAGAACATCTATCTCCGTACATTCCACACACATTGACTGAGAAAACCAACCCAGCCACTACGAGTGCCTAGCTGGGGAACTGTAATGCCACATGCCACACCACTGACAGAAGCAGTCTAACCAATATCCAGATACATTTTCTCACGCCGAGCAACACATTTCTGCACTCTGTTCACTTCCACAGATCCAACACCTCAGACTCCCATAACTTTTCTTGCAGCATACAGACACCATCCCTATCAGCAAGTCGTATTGATGATGATCTGCTCATCAACTCACCTCCGGGGCACCCACTCCACTGAAGCACCCACCAAATGGGGGATCACCCTGACGACCAACCAATGGCGACTTGAGCAAACGCCTCACCTCCACTGCTCCCTCCCCCCTACCTGCCATATATAACCTCCAACCTAACACCTACACGCTCCCCTCATGCTCCCCTCCCTCTTATACCATTCAGACAAAAGAGAAAACTAGGCAAGCCTCATCTACTTCAATACCTCCAAACGCATATTCCTGAGCTCCCACACTAATCATAGAAATCGCCTGGCTAAACTGCTCAGAGACCTTCTTGGGGGAAGACAGGGCTGCCTCTCACATTTCAAATCCATCAGGCAGGATACTGATGCTACACTTCCCAGAAGACTCAACAGTATGCCGACCACCGTTATGACCAACGCTGCCATCAAGCATCAGTATAATGAATAGGAGACTTGCCCATACATAACCATGCTCTGGACATTTCTTCCCCAGAAAGACCAGCTAATCCATCTCAACCATTATCTCACAAGTGAAAACACACATAAATAACTCTTTCTCTCCGCATCAATTCCTATCACCTCCATTGGACCAATCTTTGGATATGATAACCTGCGCAATACCTCCCCATCCTTTCCTCCAACTGCCCTCTACAAACTACAACGCAAGTCCCAACTCCTTTCTTCCTCCACAACCCCTTCTTACCCAATACCGTCAATCACTCACTGATGACATACAACACAGTCTATCCAGGAGCTACGCACTACCAACCCTGCATAAAGGAGGGAAAGAAGCACAAAGGCAATCAAGAAGTTTCGCCATCGCCTATACACAGGCGCGGGGTTACGCAATAGACACATCTTCAAACAACGGCTCAGCCCACTGACTCCCACTGTCCTTCTAAACAGCAAACTGTGAACCCTTCATACTTTAAATAACTAAAGGATCTCCTTGACCTTTTGACCAAACACATGGGCAAACTCATGTCTCCCCTGTGCTCCCCACCCAATGGCACTACACTGCCTACTCTACCCTACCCTCCCTGGGAAAGCACACACTGACAAATTTCAACTCGAAACGCCCCGCACCTCTTACTCCAGCATACTGCCAATCACCCCTACATAAGTATCATCCCCAACTCCTACACACGGACTGCACTCAAGAAAACTGGCCACAAATAAAGCCACAGGACCAGATGGGATAACCCAATGAATTACTGATTGTGTCTCCCCACCGAAATGCACACTGTACTCATTCACAAACTTATGCAAATCTCCTGGATCCGGGAGAAACCCCAGACTGCTGGAAAACTTCTCACCAGTTATGCTTTAACAAAAAATCTGACCGTACCCCCCAGAACTATAGACCCATAGGACTGTAAACAATTCTGTGCTATTAACTCTATACCACTCTCATCACCAACACAATTTCCACCTACTCAGAAAACCAATCATATTCTCAGCACCTGCAAGAGGGATTTAGAAAAGACAAGAGCACCTATAGGCAGCTCCTCAACCTCCTTCACTAACATAGAGGATGGCCTCCTCTTCCAACAAGACTTTGTACGCAGCTTACTTTGGATTTAGCTCTGCTTCAACATGATAGATCACCAAAAACTTCTTTGCATTATGCACAACCTTGATTCAACCCACGACACCATTAGACACAGTCAAAGTCCAGGATGCTATACCACTCCAACTTCCAACACTCAAATTCTCCTTAACAACAACAAAACCTGGTCTAAAAGAAATCCATCCCCATCACCAGGGGATCCATCCAGGGGGACACACTCTCCCCTCTCCTCTTCATCATCTTTATTGAAACCTCCACCGATGGCTGTGCTCTAGTGAGGTAAGGGGATACCGCGCTGCTCCCTTCCCACCGCGGAGGCCTGACGAGCACTCACCAGCGAAGCACCTGGGGTAGCGGATGACACCGCAGTCTCTCACTGGAAACAACGGTCGAGGACCTACGCTCCGAGCCAATGTGGTAAGCCAAAACTGTTCAGCACCTGGTCTGGCATCCCTCTCAATGCTACAAATGTGTGGGGTCAGTGGCATCCTTCACAAGACACACACCCTCAAACCCCACCCACACCGATATCCTCAAACAAGACTCCAGGACAAAAAATAGCCCTTGAGAATCTAAATACACACATATGCCACACTTATCAACCCACCAGATATAGCCTACAAATACTTAGGAGTCCAATCTCTCTCACCTCAACTGGAAAACCCAACTGCATGCGCACACTTGACATTATCCCCACACAAGGGCCTACATATACTCAACAAGCTAAAAGCAGGGCAACCCCTGAACAATGCATACGCATAATCAGCATTACACAATGCATCAGACCAGCAAGCCATCAAATACCCTATGATCGAACTAATCTTTTCCAGTTTCTAGCCCCCTTCTCTCTTCAGACATCCACATTATAGATAAGCAGTACTCTATAGCCAGTCAAACTGTGCAGGCAGCCTCTCCCATGTCCTTACCTCACTAGGGCACTAAACCCTGCTACCCAAAACAGAGGCAGGCCTAGGGAAATCCCTCTTCTCCTCACTGAATACAGCACAAATTACTGCCCTCTGCCCTCACCCAGGCCATGAATGACACTGGATCGCCTGGGCATACTAACAAATCTCTCCTCACTAAAAACCTTCAAAACTTTCCACACTCTCACTCCAACCTCTCTCTCTCCCAAACTCCTCCAATACTCATCTCTTGCCCGGCAACTTCAACTCCTAGACCATTCAAACATCCAAATTACCTGGAATGACACAGAACTCCTGGATAAGCTCAACATCCAATCAGTACTCCCTCAACCTGCTCACATCCCTGTCTCCCTTGTGACTCCCTTCCACGATCTAGGGATCTATACATACCACGACCTGGTTACTCCAGCAGGCACTCACCTTTATCACTACGGATCTCCCTCTTATCACACAGGGCAAAGTCACAAAGCACCATCGGCGCTCCTCAACCTCCTTACAGCACACCTCACTGGCAACAGCCCCGACCTGCTCCCCTCCTTCAGCCATGCCAACCCTCTTCCATTACGCAGCGACAACTTACCTCGTCATACACCATCCCACCCAAACCGTCAGCCGATGCGCAGAACATGTTTGTCGCCCGCCCGGCCTCCACCCCAACTCAGCGCTACCCCCACCAGCCGAGCGCAACCCTGTCAAGGAAGCGGACTACACAGCAGACCCTCTCCGAGACCTCAGCGGGGAACAATGGTGGGCGTGGACCACCTGCAACTCCAATGAATGGAACGCCAACGTCGACCACTACGGTAAAGCATGGGGCAACAATGAAGCCCGCGACAACCTGTGGGCATCCCGCTTCACCTCTGCAGGCCATCATCCGCGGCCCAGCCAAGCCCTTCTTTAAGCACTACAACATCACTAAGGTCTCCAACCCTGATCTTCTCAAGGCAGCAATGCTCCACCCTACCCCTGGATCCCCATCCCCCCCTACCCGTCTCCTTCACCTCACCTATGGTAACCAGTACAAACCCCTCAGCATCACCAGCTGGCGCAGCAAACGGACCATGGACACTAGGGACACCAGCATCACCACCACTGCCCACCTCCAATGGGCCCCCATCACCATGCACAACGACCATAATCAGTCAATACAACCCAAATTGGTTACACTATCCTTCACAGTAACCCAATTACTCCCACCACCTCTGAGGTCCACTGGAAACCACAAACCATACCACACCACCACCTCATCACTATGCTGGGCCAATCCACCTATGACACCCTTCTCCAGGCCTTCAAAGACACACCCACACCACAACCCATCTTAAACCCAGAAGAGACTCCCACCTTACTAACTCCCAGCAACAGGGACAATGGGCCACTACACCTGGCTTCAACGCTGATAACCATGCCCTTGTCCACAAACTTCTTCACATAGACACTCATGACCGAAACCCTACCTGGGACATCCGATCACCACTCAAACACACAGCCCAAACTGGCATCCTCACTGGCTCAGAAGGCCATCAAACCCACACGCATGCAGACACTACATTCCTCTATAACCCCACCGGGAAATGTGTGGGTCATAGTACCAACACCCTTCTCACCTCCCTCCACACACACTATGAATACAATAAAACTACACGCCCTTCAACTTGGAACCAACTCACACAAGGAGGATTCCTACCTCTTACATTACATTACATTACATTACATGTTAAAGTCTACTTGACACCGCGAGGGTGTATGAGACTCTGTGCTTTAAACAAAAAGAAAAAGCACCCACAAAGCAAAAAACCCCATTACATCAGGGGTGTGTCGAGGACAAACAAACCAAACTCCCAACCACCGTTTTGGTGGCGTAGGTATTAAACCCCTTAGAGCAGGACCCAGATCTCAACCACTTACAGTGGCGGAGGTAAGAAGCTAACAAATGAGAAGTCTCAAGAAGAAAAAAAAGGGATAATAAATTACGTGTGCCACTAAGCAGTCCAGGGCTTCCTGTCTTGCTCTTCTACAAGTAGAAAGATAGTCGCTAGGTTGCTCCAAAAAGACTTAGTGCCATTTCCATTCATAAAGGTTCTGAATGTGGAATCGCAGAATTCCACATTCCATACGGTTAAGTCGGTATCCTCATGGACATGCCTATAAATATCTGTAAACAGATTCTGGTAGCGGAGGCGAATATCATTATAAAAAGGGCACTCCAAACATATGCATTTCATCCTCAGTTTTTTGGAACCCACACATTTGACAGTGTCTCATTGAGCGAGGGATGTGTGCTCTATCCCACCACCCTCATTCTTTTCTGTGTTCAGCCAATGGGAACCCATTCTAAACTGTGCTATAGAACGAATCTGATCCTGCTTATGTAAGGCGGATGTAAAGGGAATCAAGCCATTCTCATCATTGCTGTTGGCTGCGAACCATTTTTTGGTATCGGAGGCGTTTTAAAGCCAACCCTTCTCTCATCAGGGATGTCTCTAACTGCATTGGTGTCACTTGGGTACTTAAACCTCCATGACTCAAAAACTTCAGACATAATACCTTCGACATCGACAGCCTCCAAAATGTTGATGTTTTTACTGGATCCTAGCTTGTGGAGAGCACAACGCAAGTCATGAACCCAGCCAGTGTTGGAGTCAAAAGATTCCTCAAGAGCCATTATAATGAGATCCTCAGGTTCTTTATGTATGGTCTTTGTTCCAGAAGCGCAAAGCTTGTTTAAGCCAAGCAAAACACAACGGGGTTCTACCAGCTCTTCCATGATAATATTAGATGTAGTAGATTGGCAAACACCCAACATTTGTTTAAGTATACCTCTATGCCATTTCTCACAAGCATGGTCATTTGAGATAAGTGTGTTGTTTCAGAATAGAAGGAGCCCACACCTCACAGCCAAAATTCAGGATAGGTTGTACAAGAGAATCAAACAGGTGGGTGAGAATATCAATATTGTATATCTCCATAGTATGGCATCGCCTACGAAGCATGTGGTGTGCCTTTTGGGCCTTAGTGAGCATCCTAGAAAAAGCAGCTTTTGCACGATTGCTTGAGTCACCATCCACAAAGAGGGATCCCAAGTAGATAAAAGATAACTTTGTAGAAAGTTGTGCTCCATCATAGACAAATTTGTAATCAGGATCCATGCGGGCCTCATCACAGAATTGTTTGTTGAAAACGACAATCTCAGTTTTCTTTATATTCACAGCCATCTTAGTAGCCTCGCAGAAATCTCTCAGGCAGTCAAGCATCGCTTGCATATCTGCCGGGGATTCTGCCATTATAGCTAGGTCATCAGCATAAAGTAACAGTTGCAGAATCTTTCCCCTAAGCTCAGCCCCTACATTTGGGAGCTTGGATTGGAGGATCGATTCAATTCTATCAAATGAACAGACGAATAGGAGTGGGGATAGGGGGTCTCCTTGTTTAACTCCTACAAGGATGGAAAGGAGGATCCAATGTCCCCATGTAGGCGAACTTGGAAAACAACATGATTATACATGGACTTCAGAATACTGAGATAGGGGTCCTTGACTCCTAGCCTTGCTAAGCAATCCCATAGCAAGTCTCTGTTGACCCAATCATAAGCCTTCTTGAAATCAACAAAAGCCACAAAGAGTGGTTTTTTCTTTTCTCTATATTTATCTACAATATGGTTAAGAATGAATGATGCATCTGCAGTACCCCTACCTGACCTTGCAGCCCTATACACCAGACACAAGGACACCCCTGCCTCCACCTACACTCTTCCCCCAGCCCTGCACCAAGCTAACCTACACCTCAACATCACCCATCACCGCACTGCTACCCCACTCAACCTAGATTCTGCCTATGAAGAATTTTCCTCCATGAACCCAGCTGACCCAGCTCTTTGGAGCCAACGGGGATCTCTTCCACAGCATCTGGACAGGGGGATCACTGGTGGACATCCCTACCTCCGTCACCGATGCACACAAGGCACTCAGGTGGGCTCTAGCCAGTGCTGACCACGCAGAAGCACAACACATCCCAACATGCACTGTCTTACTCATCCCAGACAACTATAATGCCCCCTACAAGAAACTATTGCACCACCCCTGGATCCATCACGTGGACTCCAGACCTTTCTCTGAAATCTACAGCACCTCTGAAACCTGGCTAGGGGGCAAACATCACAACCCTACCTCCTCCCACAAGCTCCACATTCTCATCATCAGCAACCCAAGCAGCCAACCTGAATACCTAAACCGTCTCCAGGGGTTCAAAGACATCTGGTCACAGCACATGCTCAGCATCTCACCCTACTGGGAACCACATAACCTCCCTGCACATCCTACCCTTACCTCTTCAGACACACAAATCACCTACCCCAGGACTCTTAAATCCCTCACTACCCTGCCCTGGCAGCCTACCACCCACCACTGCCCCCCTCTGCTCCCCACAGTTATCTACCCCTGCCACTACCCAGCCATACCTACCCTAGGTCTGCAGGTCTATACTGATGGCAGCCTGATCAAGGGAGCCCCTGGCACCCCCAGCAAAATAGGTGCAGGGGTCTACATACCTGTGGCTGGTATGAGCTATTCCATTAACCCAGGAGGCCAAGGCGCCACCAGAACTAACAACCGGGCTGAATTAGTGGCCATCCATCAAGCCATAGCACGCATTGACTATAATACTGACCTCACCCTGCACACTGACAGCCTCTGCTCACTCCAACTCATTAACAAAATGATTCAAGATCCTACTACCTCTACACGTTCTCTTCACTCTGAACTCCTGCATTCTATCCGCACTCACCTTGTCCAACGCATTCTGGCAGGATCACACACTACCCTCTGCAAAGTACGCTCACACACTGGCATATTGGGCAATGATAGAGCAGATGCACTAGCACGCAATGCAGCCACCAACCCAGCATCTGTACGATACACCGACACCACTGGAGAACAACCCCGCCACAACACCTATTGGCCCACTGTCCAACCCCCCTGCACACCTCTTGGCACAACTCCCCCACGAGCCTTAGCACCTAACCTCACCAACGGGATCAGTCTTAACCTTCCCACTAGCTGCCACCTCGGACAACATCCCCTCAAAGGCATATATGCCACCACCTGGGCTGATAACACCCCCTTGCATCTACCCCACTCCAGCAATAAATTCTGGACATCCTCTCACATCACCCACAAAACTAAGTTCTGCATCCTCAAGGCCAGATGGGGCCGACTGTGGAACAAGAAGCTTGCCTATCGCTGGAAGATGCCCTATGCTAACAACCCCAACCCTGCCACCTCCCCCACATGCCCTATTTGTACCACCCACGAGGACGGAGCTGGCCACATTCTTGCTGGCTGCACACACGCCACCTTCAAGGGCATGTACATCAAGCGTCATGACGCAGCTGTCCACTTACTGCACAAGGCCATCAGCAAAGGCGCCCTTGGATCCCGCCGCGTTATCATGGACGCAGGTAGGCTGGAGGACCTCCCCGCGGAGTCCTTGGCAAAACACTGCCTGACTGGTTACGCCCTCCTCCATCTCAGCAGAGATCTGGCCCAAACTGAGGCCAGATCTCGCCATCCTGCCCGAGGTGGACTCACCCACCATTGCTGCTGACAAGGAAATCTGGATTCTAGAGCTGGGATACTGCTCTGACACCAACCATGCCACTAAGGCAGAGGATAAACATGCCCAACACACCCAGTTGGTGGCCGGCCTAAGACTAGCTGGCTACCTTGTTCACTACCTAGTTGTTACCATTGGTACCACTGGCACCATCCCCAGAACCTTTGTGACCTCCATGACCACCCTTGGTCTTACCAATTTAGAAATTCTTCCATTAGCAGACCAGCTGCACCACCACTCTGTTGACAGCTTTCAGACTATTTTACAATGTCGTAGATTCATGGAACACCACCCCGCCGGAGATTAACATTTTTTGGTCCAGCTAGTGCCACCCACGTGACTGACTGAAATGACTCTCAGTCAGTTACGGGTGGGATCACAACTAGTACTGGATATTTTTTGTGTTTATCTATGGTGACTACAGCTAGCTTCTGCGTACGCTGTGGTGTCCTTAATCTCACGTCCCTAGAGTATTTATATTTCTTGGATGTAACAATTTCAATTTCAATTTCTATGTCACCAGTGCCATAGGTGGAGAAGTAATATTGTATGTCACCTGTGTCATAGGTGGAGTGTCAGCATGAATTGCGGTGCTCTCACGCGTTTTATGACTTGGTGACTACTTCTGTACTTCCTTAGAACTATCGGCTCTCCCAGTCCTGTGCCAGCTTCCCGTAGTGACAGCTTCCCGTAGACTGTGTCATCCCTGAGTGACTCAGTGACAGCTTCCTGTCAGCTGCGTCACCGGTCTAGCCTGTACCCTGTTAGGTTCCTGGCTGCCGCCCCCTTTCACCACTGGTGCCCCTTGATGGGTCTCCAGTGCTTGTAATGCTATTCTCGTCTCCGCATATATAGATTGGCGCGTCTGCTCACGCAAGCTTCTTTGTCCACTCTCCGGAGTGTTATCCAAGCTAATACACCCTTCTGACTACGTACTGCGCTAACGATATTGGTGTAGTGGTTATCTGGTGGTTATTTGTAAAAAAAAATCAAATCTACCGGTATCCAGATGGTGGGCAGCATCAAGGCTGTCGTAACATATAATCACTCTTCGTCTTCAGCCTCCTACCGTCCATAAGGCGCCCCCTTGGAAGAACTTGTGGGAGTGGCCACCACAGCTTAAAAGTTCAGCTATTGTTCGTAGCTTCTAGGCAGCTCCCCTGCCTGGCTATCCAGCCAAAGAAGTCGAGTGCCATATGCATGGTAAGGCAAAGGCAGGATATGCGCTAATAATACTATTACTAGCACCTACCCTGGCTAGGTATAAATGCAGTCAAATAAAATTATATTATATTATATGCTTTAAAATTAAGGCAATTAAATGCATTCAAATCACGTCGATTAAATTTAATTGAATGGAATAAAATCGAATTAAATAACACAACATTAAATAAATAAATTGTAATTAAAATCAATTGAATTCAGAATTAATTTCATTTCATTCGGGACGCGCCTCCAGGCGCCCTTAATACAAGGGGCGGTAATACAAATGTATGGGCGGGGGGACATGTCATGAAGAATGTATCGACAAAGGTATATCTGCTACTGTCAAGCTAGGCTACCTTTTTTAACGATCCCTATTTCCTCCATCCCCATTAAGTGTTCCTAAATTGAGATGTTCGTTGCTTGGTTTCTCCAGCTAACTCTAAGTTGCGCACCGTCTTATTTCACTTTCCAATTTGAAGGAAGTCCCCCCCCCAAAATAACTACAGACACCTGGGAACAAATGCTCAGTATGCATATGTCCCAGATTTTTCTAACCCTTCACTGCGATTTATTAAAAAGTGCAACGTGAATCACAACATTGATGTATCACTGTAGCAAGAATTCAAGCCTTCAGCCGATACATTTGTTGATTGGGGTTCTGTTCATCAGTATTTTCTCTTTAAGATCGATGAAGTTCGATAAAATCGATATACAATAGTTAGATGGATAGAGACAGTGAGAGATGAAGTTGCATCTCTTAGGCTGATGGTAGGCCAGGATGTGGTCTGGGCTATGGCTGATCGAGTTATTGGGCGGCGCCGGGTCCTTAGCCATAGCTGGCACTGGTATAAGATCCGGCAGGTAGTTACCCTGCCGGTCATGCGGCTCCATGTATCACGCCATGCCACAGCTACATGCCGTAGTATAACATTTCCGTCCAGCCCCTCCAGAAGTCCTGATATCATGGTTGGGCAAGTCCCATTATTGGGCAAGTCCCTGTTTGGCCACCCCAGGACTGTGACAACATACGGCACATAGGATGTGGCATGCTGTCAATTAGAATGTAACGATAATTAAACATCACAGTGTTTAGTACCGGAACGTGTAACCAAGTTCAAGTTTAAGTGCCGGAACGTGTTTAATCATTATGCTGGTACATACCCACAAAAAATGAAAGAGAAAAAAAGAAAGAAAAAATAAGTGCTTCATTCGCGTTTACATTTTCCTGGTATTAATTGTTTTTACTGCCGAAGACGGCGAGCAGCCAAATTGCTGGCTGAAGCTATGTAACCCAGTTCAAGTTCAAGTTCATGTATATACCCATGTCCAAGCAGCTTCAATATATAATCCATCCATCCATCCATCAATCCATTGCACCAGTTGAAAACCCGAACACCTTGTTGCTTTTGGCTTTACACTGTAAAAGGAAGACAGCCAAATTGTAAGGCTTAAATGGACCTGCCCACTGTTTAAGATAGAGCAATGGGCCAAAATATAAACAACCGAAGTAACGATGCCCCATCCAACCAAAGATGGACAGCAGCCCAGAGAATGAATGAGCCCCACCAAGCGTTATCGTTACTTTGGCCAGCCTGCATGACGCGGCTCGCCTGCTATGACTACTCAGGAAAAGGTTGACATCCGTTGTACAGGTTGCCAAATTGGTAAGCGCTTAAAGCGCACAAACGTCAAATTGGTCAGCCCTTTTCGTGCAAAAATAAAAAACTGCGCGCTGCGCCCACAGGGGGTTGAAAAACTGCGCGAAACGCGCAGAGGGGCTCAAAAAGGCAGCGCGGCACGCTCATTAGTACCCTGCCGCTGTACAGACTCGACAGGACTACTCACGTCAGAGTCCGGGAAGGTACCAAGGTACCCGAGCTTGCACGTCACTCGTGCGGCCCAGATATTTCTTGAAGTTACACGTCCCTCCTAGGTTCAGTCTGACGGGGACTTCGACATCCTGTTGCAAGTGCTCCTGTTACATGGGATGCGTGTTTTTTGCCGTTTCGGCTGTCTCTCCACAAAGGGGGACTCCCCCCTCGCTAGCGGGTGAGCCCCCCCCCCCCCCCCCCCCCCCCCCCCACACACACACACACATTGACACATGATTTTTCACTACTAACTACATTTGTGTACCGTAGCAGTTTTCAAAATACTACAACGGTTGTCTTGCCTTCACGACCCTAGTTGTAACCAGGTTGGCCGACCCTTTATCATCATTAACCGGTTGCAGGATCCCTTCCTCCACGTCAACTAACCCTTTAGATGGCACGCTTCGCTCTTAGTCACGATCCTGGTTCAGCCCCAAGAGATCCATGTCCTTGCTTCTGTAAAGGAGGCTAGCCTGCAGCATCCCCTCGTAGTCCAAGAAACGCATGGCGAGGACGTGGGCGGTGGACTGCCTTCACCCACCCCCACCTTCACCCACCCATCCCCGTTTTCATCTCCCTAGTCCCGATCCAGGTTCAGCCCCAACAGATCCATGTCCTTGCTGCCGTAAAGGAGGCTAGCCTTCAGCATCCCCTTGTAGTCCAAGAAACGCATGGCGAGGACGTGGACGGTGGACTGCCTGTTGCTGTTTGCTGTTGGCTCCCTCAGTGATCTAATCAGCTCATCGGGGACCATCACCCCCGCCGCGTCTGCGCACAGAACGACTGGGAAGACAGTCTTGTTGCACGCCTTGTCTACTAGGTTATCGAGCGTGGTCGTGCAGAAGCGTATCTTGGCACGCAGCGTCTCCAACTGCAGCCAAGCCTGCGGTTCCTTGCTACGCACCGCGCCCCCTGCGCTTGTGCCCCACGCCGCCAGGAGCATGCGGTCTAGGTGCCTAGGCTGCTCACCACCTCCCACCGGTCCTAGCAGATCCTTCATACAGCTGCGCGAGAAGATGAAAAGTGCGCCGCGTCCACGTGCCTCAAAATGCGCCGCGGCAAAGGGTGCCAGCATCGGCATGCTGGTCATGAGAAAGTGGCTGATGAGCTTCTCCTGATCCATTGTAGGAGGCCCGTCCCCTACCACACTGCCCATTCCAAACTTGTCCCGCATGCTCTGCACCGACTGTTGCCCACTTGCTTCTGCAGCTTTCACTGCCAAGCTTGCAGCAGCCTGCATTGCGGTGCAAGCCACATCCACAGCCTCCTGCGTGTAGGGTTGGATAGAGGGTATAGGGTTGAGGATTTATTGCAGAGTAAGCAATCTCTCTCTCTCTCTCTCTCTCTCTCTCTCTCTCTCTCTCTCTCTCTCTGTCTCTCTCTATCTAGGGTTGAAGGTTCATGGTTTGGGTTTAATTGCAGAGCTTGCTGCAGACTGCATTGCGGAGCAGGCCATATCCACAGCCGCCTGTGTTTAGGGTTGGACAAATTAGGGTTTAGGGTTCACTGCTGAGCTTGCTGCAGCATGCATTGCGGAGCAGGCCACATCCACAGCCGCCTGTGTTTGTGTGGATGGTGTAGGGTTTAGGATTTATTGTGAAGCAGGCAACAGCTCTCTCTCTCTCTCTCTCTCTCTCTCTCTCTCTCTCTCTCTCTCTCTAGGGTTGAAGGTTCATGGTTTGAAGTTGATTGTCGAGCTTGTTGCAGCATGCAATGCGGAGCAGGCCACATCCACAGCCTCCTGTGTTTAGGGTTGGGCGGATTAGGGTTGAACAGATGCCTAGGTGTAAGGTGTGGTGTGCAAAGATGCATGCAGCATATATTGCGTCAGATATATCGATTTCAATTTGAGAGCACACACTCCTGACACGTTGAACACCGACCCCGACAGTAGCAGGCGGGTTGGTAGGTGCAAGGGATCAGAGTGTGCGAGGTAGAAGGGGGAAATGGTTTGATGGTACGGGAGGTAGGTAAGTCATGCACCGCGGGGTCCTCAACCTCAACTCAGGTGCGAAATGCGAAGAGCAGGGCGAGCTAGTGAAGAGTGCGTGAACTAGCGCTGACATACATTTAGATAGGGGATGGAGAATGACGTTATTCAATAGCATATTGTGTATGGATGGATGGATTAATGTCCAATGCGTATGTTTGTATGGATTACAATATCAACTGTGTGTGTGTGCGGATGGATGGATTAATGTCCAATGCGTATGTTTGTATGGATTACAATATCAACTGTGTGTGTGTGTGCGGATGGATGGATTAATGTCCAATGCGTATGTTTGTATGGATTACAATATCACCTCTGTGTGTGCGGATGGATGGATTAATGTCCAATGCGTATGCTTGTATGGATTACAATATCACCTCTGTGTGTGTGCGGATGGATGGATTAATGTCCAATGCGTATGCTTGTATGGATTACAATATCACCTCTGTGTGTGTGCGGATGGATGGATTAATGTCCAATGCGTATGTTTGTATGGATTACAATATCACCTCTGTGTGTGTGCGGATGGACGGATTAATGTCCAATGCGTATGTTTGTATGGATTACAATATCACCTGTGTGTGTGGATGGATGGATTACAATATTGCCTCATATGTGCGGGTGGATTGTGGGCGGACGGATGGATTAAACTACCGCCCCAGATGATAATCGGGGTGCGCAGGGTGTGTCCACATATGCGCACATATGTACACATATGTGCAGTGGGCTGTATAGGGGATGTACAGAGGGCGAACAGGGACATCAAAACACACACAAAACAAATGTTGGGTGCGTTTAGGGGAGTGTTTGGGGTGCAGAGGGTGTGTGTAGCGGGCTGTTTAGGGCACGTGCACAGGGCACGTGTAGGGGTTTGTGTTATGGGCGTGTAGGGTGTGTGGTGGCGTTGGACTTCATGACACACATATTGGTTTCATCCCAATCGGGCCAATGGTGGCTGCAGGGAGGGCCAGCTAAGAGACTGCATTACGCATTAAACATAACACTAACACTGCCCTGAGACGTCCCCTCTCTGGTGAACTCCATTACCCCCCCCCCACACACACACACACACACACACACACACACTAACACAAACACACCATGACCAAAACTCCATGACACACCAGATATTTTCAATGACACAGCTGGAGGGTCCTCTTTGGCAGTGGGCAGTTGCAGTGCTGACGCTCACCTCTGCGCCCATCTCACACTCGGTGCACCGGTTCAATGCCCTGCCCCCCCCCCCACACACACTGGTGACACACTAGCCCCCCACCCCCACCCCACCCCACCCCCACCCACATGCACACACTCACACCCACATACCATGACCAAAACTACAGGACACACCAGATATTCTCAATGACACAGCCAGATGGTCCTCTTTGACAATGAGCAGTTACAGGGCTGACGCTCACCTCTGCGTCCATATCACACTCGGTGCACCGCTTTAATGCCCTAAAACTCATCCTCACTGGTGAACCCCATGACACACCGTCCCCCCCCCCCCCCCCCCCCCCCCTCACACGCACACACACCCACAAACTCACCCACTCACACCCACACTCTCTCTTTCTCCCCCTCCCCCCCTACACACACACACACACAAACCATGACCAAAACTCCATGTCACACCAGCCCCCCCCCCCCTCACACACCCATGACCCAAACTCAATGACACACCTTTGTTTGTGGGGTCGGTGAGACATTCTCAATGGCACCCACAAAGGGTCCTCCTTGGAAGTGCACGGTTGCAGTGCCGCCGCTCACCTCCGCACACATCACACACACACAACCTTCCCAAACTCACACACACACACACACCATGACCGAAGCTCCATGTCACACCAGCCCCCCCTCGCCCTTCCCCTCACACAAACACACCATGACCCAAACTCAATGACACACCTTTGTTTGTGGGGTCGGTGAGACATTCTCAATGGCACCCACAAAGGGTCTTCCTTGGCACTGTGCAGTTGCACTGCTGCCGCCCTTTTCACACTCGGTGCACCGGTCGAAAGCCCTGGACTTCAGCTTCTCCTTGGAGAAACTGGCCTTGGGCTTCACCTGTCCACATGCTGTGCAGAGTTTGTCCCCCACCACACACCCTTGCTGTTGCTGCTGCTGCTGCTGCTGTGGCTGCTTGGTTTTGCCTGCTGCCTCTTCGTGTGTGTTTGCACCACCCACCTCTCCAGTCGCCCGGAGCGCCGCCAGGCCCTCTATGCAAGCTGGTATGTCCGCGGTCGGCAGCTGCACCTGCACAGTCACAGCGTTTGGTACACGGTTTTGTGTGTGAAGCTTTTTATGTGTGTGCTTGTGTGTGTTTGTGCCACCCAGGTGGCCAGTCAACCGGAGTTTGTCTTTGTGTGTGTTTGTGCCATCTCGCCAGTCTCTTGGAGTGCGTCTGTGTGTGTCTGCACCACCCACCTCTCCAGTTGCCTGGAGCGCTGCCAGGCCCTCTATGCACGCTAGTATGTCCGACGTCGGCAGCTGCACCTGCACAGTCACAGAGTTTGGTACACAGTTTTGTGTGTGCAGCTTTGTGTGTGTTTGTGTGTGTGTGTGTGTTTGTGCCACCCACCTCGCCAGTCAACCGGAGGGTGTCTGTGTGTGTGTGTGTTTGTGCAACCTCACCAGTCACCCGGAGTGTGTCTTTGTGTGTGTTTCCACCAGCCATCTTGCCAGGTACCTGGAGCGCCGCCAGGCCCTCTATGCATGCTGGTATGTCCGCGGTCGGCAGCTGCACCTGCACAGTCACAGAGTATGGTACACGGTTTTGTGTGTGTTTGTGCGTGCTTGTGCTACTCACCTATCCAGTCGCCCGGAGCGCCTCCAGCCCTGCTATGCAAGCAGGTATGTCCGCGGTCTGCAGCTGCACCTGCACAGTCACAGAGTTTGG
>JAJSRW010001094.1:0-25000 GCA_022414725.1 Microglena sp. YARC | reverse complement strand
AGAGAGAGAGACAGAGAGAGAGACACAGAGAGAGACAGAGAGAGAGACAGAGAGAGAGACAGAGAGAGAGACAGAGAGAGAGACAGAGAGAGAGACAGAGAGAGAGACAGAGAGAGAGACAGAGAGAGAGACACAGAGAAGAGACACAGAGAGAGAGACAGAGAGACACAGAGAGAGAGAGAGAGAGAGACAGAGAGAGAGACAGAGAGAGAGACAGAGAGAGAGACAGAGAGACACAGAGACAAGAGAGAGAGACAGAGAGAGAGACACGAGAGAGACAGAGAGACACAGAGAGACAGAGACACACAGAGAGAGAGACACAGAGAGACAGACACACACAGAAGAGAGAGACACACAGAGAGACACGAGAGAGACACAGAGAGAGACAGAGAGACACACACAGAGGAGAGACACAGAGAGACACAGAGACACAGAGAGACACAGAGAGACACAGACACAGAGAGAGAACACAGAGAGAGACACACAGAGAGACAAGAGAGACACACAGAGAGAGACACACAGAGAGAGACACAGACAGAGACACAGAGAGAAGACACAGACACAGACACAGAAGACACAGAGAGACACAGAGACAGACACAGAGACACACAGAGAGACACAGAGAACACAGAGAGACACACAGAGACACACAGAGAGACACAGAGAGACACACACAGAGAGACACACAGACACACAGCACACACACACAGAGACACACAGAGACACAGACACAGAGACACACAGAGACACACAGAGACACACACAGAACACACAGAGAACACAGAGACACACAAACACACAGAGACACACACAGACACAGACACACACAAACACACAGAGACAAACACACACACAACAAACACACAGAGACACACACACACACAACACACAGCACAGAGACACACACAAACACACAGAGCACACACAAACACACAGAGACACACACAAACACACCAGAGACACACACAAACACACAGAGACACACACAACACACACAGAGACACACACAGAACACACAAACACACAGAGACACACACACACAGCACACACACAGACACACAGACACACAGACACACAGACACACAGACACACAGACACACAGACACACAGACACACAGACACACAGACACACACACACAGACACACACACACCACACACACACACACACACACACACAGCACACACACACACACCACACACACACACACACAGACACACAGACACACACACACACACACACACACACACACCCAGCCGTTCTGGTACCCGAATTTTCCTTCGCACTTCTGCTATTTTCGGTGCTCGCTGCCTGAGCTGCCCGATATTCAACAGTGTAGCCTCCCTTTGTCCATCTGCCCAAACTCTTTCCCACAAATTTCGCTGCCGCTGTCAATAACTTCGCATGCAGCTCCCCCCGTCGCAGCATTTCCCCGGGTGGCAGCGAGTCTCGGATCTCGATTTCCCCAGACCTGTCGCTGACGTGGCCACGGGGGTCTGCCCGTCGGAACGACGGGCTCACATGCTAGCCATTTTGGCCCAGGCATGCCTTCAGGCAGTTGGGTCTTGGGTTTCATATTTTGCTGACCTGTCGCCCAGGCGGCAGCAATTCTCGGATCTCGATTTTCCGACACCTGTCGCTGACGTGGCCACGGGGGTGGTCATCCCGTCGGTACGACGGGCTCAGATGCTAGTATATAAAGAAATCATGGCGGTCGTGGTCGTGGTCGCGGTCGTGGTGGTGTCATCGCGTAACCGACTTAACCGACTTCCCGCCCAGCCAATTCCCGCCCAGCCAATTCCCGCTCAGCCGCTTTTAATCCCTCCTGCTTCAACTTCTGCCTGATTTGGCCTCCTGCGAATTCTGCCTTATGCAACCTTCGCCTCCTGCGTATTCTATATGTTTGCGCATTCTCGCCGATTTCTCCTTTTCCCGCCTGGAGTTCATCCACCTGATTTCGGTAGCGCTGCAGTTCGTCTTTCCCTACAAGCTTTTCCCCCTGCATCTCTGCAAGACCTTTCCCTTGCGTCAAGAGACCTGTCGCGCGGCACAACGGGAGGTGACGTGGTGAGTCAGATGACTGTCAGAAATGTCCGAATCGCATCCATCCCATGTCCACAAACTTGACTGCAAATTCTTCCCACTGCATTGAGAAAACATGTCCGCTCCGCATTGTGCCATAGCAAATTACGCATCAAAGTTGACCCGAATATGAAAAATCTCGCTGGGCATTCTCGCCCTAACTTGACTGAACATCTAAAATATCAGCAACTTGACTGCAACTTCTTCCCACTGCAACGAGACATTTGTCGTCGCTGTGAATTGTGCTATAGCGAGCACGCGGCAAAATTGAATGAATGAACCTAGCGATGTTTCCAAGTCTCAGATCGAGTTTGACTAACGGGAGCAAGTTGCCGTGAACAGGATTGTTCTTCGGCCGAACTGACATACATGCTCGCTAAGAAGAAGCTTTAAGTTATGTATAGTTGCGATTGCGCAGCCGTTCAGCTTTTTCAGTGGGGTCGACTATCGATCACAGCTGAGATGGCAGGAAGCGGTCCGATGCTTCTAGCGGAGTCGGATGATGCGGCTGAACACGTTGTCCGATGCTCTTCGTCCCGTATGCCTTTCAGCTAATGGCAAAGCCCACAGCTGAAGTGGAGGGAGGCAGATATGGAGTATGTGTGTGCTGGTGGGTGCGTGTATGGGAGGGGAAGGGATGATAGTTCTGGGGAGAGGGTGGGGCTGGTGGGATGGCTGGGGTGGGGGAAGAGATTAAGGGATGCAGTCAGGAAATATGTCAGGAAGAGTAAGGGAGTATGTTTGTGGGTGGGGGCACATGGTTGGGTGGGGTGGGGTGGGGGGTGGGGAGATAACTGGGGGGGGGGGGGGGGGGATAAAAGGGATATGCGTCCGTCAATGTTTTAAGTTGCATGCACTGCAGAGAAAACCTCTTTGCAACCCAGTCCAAACAGGTGTGGCCAACGGAAGGGGAGGGGGAGGGGGCGGTTAATGGTTTGGTGGTGGTGGTGTGTGAATGAGGGGGGGCTTCAAGTGTAAACCATTATGTAAACCAGCCCCAAATAGGTGTGGCCAAAGGCGAACGGCGTTACCGTATCTATGATTGGGGGGGGGGGGGGGGGGGGGGGGGAGGGGGGGGGGAGGGGGTGGGGGGGGGGGGGGGGGGGGGGGGGGGGGGGGGGGTCTTGAGAGTGTGAGTAGGTGTGAGAGTAGGTGAGAGTAGGTGTGGCCACCGGCCACACGGGCTACCGTACTAGTCATCATACAAATGTAATCATAAAACACGAATTCTGACGAAAACTACGGGTTGCTGCTTGTAGCTGAAAATAAACACTATGCCCACTACCAACTCCACACCTTTACTCCCTGAACCCTGACTCCTCTACTCCCCTTCGAAGCCTATAAAAAACAGTGTTTGGGGGTGGGGTGGGGGGTGGGGGGTTAGGGGGGGGGGGGGCCTTCTGGGCAGGGGCCCCAGGGTTACCCCATAGTTGAAAAAATGAAAAATTGAAGCCAACTACTACTGGGACCGACCTCGAGAGGGGTATGTGACATGCGAGCTCGGGTCCGACGAGCACAATGTTGAGCAGGGGCGGAGTGGGGAGGTGTTGCAGCATGTTCACGCAACGTTCGCTGCTGAAGCTTGTCCAGTCCCCGATGTCATCTGCCCCGACCACGTGGACGCACACTGACCGCTTGTCCTCCAAGCCGAACCGAGACATGGCAGAAAAGAGCGTGAAGTACACCGACAGGTGCTCGCGCTCAATGCGGGCGAAGCCTCGAGGGACGGAGTCGCTGAACAGGAAGTGGTGATCCACATCCTCCCAAGACCTCAGCTAGGCCAGGGTAGCGAGTGGGGCCCGGAGGGTCACCTCGTCCTTTAGGCCCCATGCAAAACCGCCCCGGATATCAGCCAAGTCCTCTACACTTTCTGTCAGCGCCTTGCAGACGAGCTTGTGCACCGGCCACCGCTGCTTTTGGTGCTCCTTGCAGCAGTAGCATGCACTCCTGCAGCGGCTGCACACAGTGAGGGGGACATCGGTGGCGCCACACGCACCGCACTTCTTCTTTACTACGAGGTCTTGCATGAACTCATCATCGAAGACGCGGGCAATGTCATTCGCGACCCGCAAGGCCGGAATGAGGGATTTGTGCCGCCCATGATCTCGCTTCATGGCATTGACGTAGACGTTGCAAGCCGAAACATGGTCACCCGCGCCTTCTAGTGCTTGACCAAGCCTAGCATACCCTTCAGTCGAATTCGGCTGGAGCTCCACGCTGTCACGCATAGCTTTGGCAGCCTGGGCGTGTCGGCCCTCCGCCATGAGGGATCCGGCGCTGTCGTACAGCACCTTAGCACGCGCGCTCCGCTCTACTTCGGTGCAAGCCTCAGCTTCGGTCTCAATCTCATGGCACGCTGCCCGCCCAGCAATTTCGATCAGCTCGGCGCATTCTTGACGGAAAATTGGTGTTATCAGCAACATGGACTCTTCCGTTTCGTCCTTGGCACGCCGCAGGTGGCCGGTCAGCTTCCTAGCTTCTTCTCCGGACTCCTTATAGCGATGTAGCAGGAGCAGCGCTGTAAGCCGGACCTTGGATGGGTGGGTGGGTGGGTGGGTAGGTAAGTGGGTGGGTGGGTAAGTGGGTGGGCAAGTGGGTAAGTGGGTGGGTGGGTGGTGGGTGGGTGGGTGGATGGATGGGTGGATGGGTGGATGGATGGGTGGGTAGGTGGGTGGGTGGGTGGGTGGGTGGGAGGGTGGATTGAAGGATGGATGGATGGATGGATGGATGGATGGATGGATGGATGGATGGATGGATGGATGGATGGATGGATGGATGGATGGATGGATGGATGGATGCATGGATGGATGGATGGATGGATGCATGTATGTATGTATGTATGTATGTATGTATGTATGTATGTATGTATGTATGTATGTATTTAAGTATGTATGTATGTATGTATGTATGGACTAGTACATTGCCCGTGTGGCCGAGGCCACCCGCCACCCCTCCCAACCATATAAACCTGCATAAGGGCTATTTAGGCTCATTCTTTCTTTACAAAACCTGATGAACATTTGATATACATGAAATTTTCGGTGTGAGCATGAATATCTCATGCATTTTTCACACAAAAAACTGGAGGCATGTATAGCGAAATGCCTCATGTCACCCTTCCACGCCCCCTTGCACACACACTCCTCCCTCAGCCCCTCCTCCCCTCATTCTTTGCCCCTCCCGCTCGCCACCTTCATGCCTCCTTCCTATTTTCTGTCTTCAACGCCCCTCCCTTACTTCCCATCCACCCTCCCCTCTCTCCATCTATCCCCCCCCCCCCCCACACACACACACACACACACCACACGTCCCCTGCTCCCCATCTCTCTCTCCTCCCCCTGCCCACCCCCAAGGCCCAAAACCCACAAAAACAAACACACTCATCAGACTTCCCTTCTTCTCCCTACCGCTCCCTACCCTGCCACTTTAGCTGCGAGGTTTGATCGGGAAGAATACTAAGGGGGGACAAAAGGCACACCTGTGGGTGATTTAACCAAGCAGATCCAATCCACCAACTTGCGAACGATTGAATCCCGCAGAGAAAACTGGGCTCGCGCCGCATTACGACTTGCCTGCAGCATCTTCTTTACATGCAATTGGGCCGTGGATATGTCTGTTTGACCTCAAAGTACCTCATTCAGCCAACTCTGCCCTCTGCCCTCGGTACAGCATACTGCGTGGGACATGTTTCCTGATTCTATGGTATAAATCTTCGACCTCCGTCCGGTCAACACCTGCTGAATCAAAAATCGCAGCGTCGTGCTTAACGATCGTCGATACAATGAAAAGAGATTGCGTAGATAGGATGAGCGGTCCAAGTGCGACAAATGGGAAGGAAATGGCTGCTCGCATCCAGTAGATGCCAACCGTGACACAATTGATGCACAGGCATGGTGAAAGTGCGCATGCGTGAAATGAATGGTGGCTACGCTCGCAGGCGGAGAAAAGAAGCATGGTGATATAAAGAAATGGCAATGGTGGAATCGTGGAAATTATTGTTAGCCCTTCCTCCCCTGCTCTGGCAAGCTCACTTTGAGCGCTGGTTGGCGGTATTGCGCGCCCTCGTGTCCATTAGGACCGTTGGCACGCATCTTGGAGCATGAGCAGAAGACCGCATCGAAAAGTTTGCTGGCTGTATTCGTCGCCTTCTGCCTATATCTTTTTGATTGTGCGCATGCATGCATCGAGCAGCAAAAGATTGTAGACAATGAGTCTGAGCGCCATACTTGGTCTACAGTGGCGCTCAGATCAAGTGCGGAAGAAAATTGATCGCTTCGCATTCATCTGCTTTGTCAGTTAGAAAATAGGGAATGCGGAAGGAGATTTATGGCTTTGCATTCATCTGCTCATTCTTCCGAAATCTGTGTGGGGACTGGAGTGGGGCGATGGGAGATACGCTATTACTAACCCGCGAATTCAGCCGATAGCCAGGGTGGGTAGTTGGGTGATTCGCTATTAGTAACTCACTAATTAAGTTGAAAAGCCAGCTAGCGCCAGGTCGGGAATCGCGGAAATCCATGTATGTCTACATATATATGGATGGATGGATGGATGGATGGATGGATGGATGGATGGATGGATGGATGGATGGATGGATGGATGGATGGATGGATGGATGGATGGATGGATGGATGGATGGATGGATGGATGGATGGATGGATGGATGGATGGATGGATGGATGGATGGATGGATGGATGGATGGATGGATGGATGGATGGATGGATGGATGGATGGATGGATGGATGGATGGATGGATGGATGGATGGATGGATGGATGGATGGATGGATGGATGGATGGATGGATGGATGGATGGATGGATGGATGGATGGATGGATGGATGGATGGATGGATGGATGGATGGATGGATGGATGGATGGATGGATGGATGGATGGATGGATGGATGGATGGATGGATGGATGGATGGATGGATGGATGGATGATGGATGGCATGGATGGATGGATGGATGGATGGATGGATGGATGATGGATGGATGGATGGATGGATGGATGGATGGATGGATGGATGGATGGGATGGATGGATGATGGATGGATGGATGGATGGATGGATGGATGGATGGATGGATGGATGGATGGATGGATGGATGGATGGGATGGATTGGATGCGATGGATGGATGGTATGGATGGATGGATGGAATGGATGGATGGATGGATGGATGGATGGATGGATGGAAGGATGGATGCATGAATGGATGGATGAATGGATGGACAGATCTCCCTCCCCTATCACAGCTTGCTGATTTCCGCATGCTCCTCAGGCCACCGGTGGCAATTCCCCCTCCCCCTCCCTCCCACACACATTCACACACACATACACATCCCCCCTCTCTCCTACCCCCCCTAGCATACCTTGTTGACGTTTGCATGCTCCTCGGGGCGCTGCACCACTTGGGTTGTTATGTGTGTATGTGTGAGTGGTTGTGTGAGTGGTTGCGGTTGTGTGTTTGTATGTATGTGTGGTTGTGTATGTGTGTACATGTGTGTGTATGTGTGTGTGTGGTCTCATACCCCGCTGATGTTTGCATGCCCCTCATGCCGCCTGCAGATATACCCCCCCCCCCCCCCCCCCCAGCCAACACACACTTGTATACACACATACCCCCTTCTCTCCCCCACACACACACACATCCACACACACACATCCCCCCCTCTCTCCCCCCCACACACACATCCAAACACACACACACACACCTCTCTCCCCCACACACACACATCCACACACACACATCCCCCCCTCTCTCCCCCCACACACACATCCAAGCACACACACACACCCCTCTCTCCCCCCCACACACACATCCACACACACACATCCCCCCCTCTCTCCCCACACACACACATCCAAACACACACAAATCCCCCCCTCTCTCCCCCACACACACACATCCAAACACACACACACACCCCTCTCTCCCCCACACACACACATCCACACACACACAAATCCCCCCCTCTCTCCCCCCCATACACACATCCACACACACACAAATCCCCCCCTCTCTCCCCCCCACACACACATCCAAACACACACATCCCCCCCTCTCTCTCCCCCACACACACATCCACACACACACATCCCCCCCTCTCTCCCCCACACACACGCATCCAAACACACACATCTCCCCCTCTCTCCCCCACACACACACTTCCACATACACACATCCCCCCCTCTCTCCCCCCCACACACACATCCAAAACACACACATCCCCCCCTCTCTCCCCCACACACACACATCCACACACACACATCCCCCCCTCTCTCCCCCACACACACACATCCAAACACACACATCCTCCCCTCTCTTCCCCCCACACACACATCCACACAACACACATCCCCCCCTCTCTCCCCCCCCACACACACATCCACACACACACATCCCCCCCACACACACATCCAAACACACACATCCCACCCTCTGATGCCTTGCTGATGTTTGCATGCTCCTCAAGCCACCTGCATATGTCCCCTCCCCCCCCCCCGGGCTCCCCCCCCCCTGCCAACACACACATATCCACACACACACACATCCCCCCCTCTGTACTACCCCTCTCCCATTCTCCCTCCCCCCCACACACATCCAAACACACACATCCCTCCCTCTGATGCCTTGCTGATGTTTGCATGCTCCTCAGGCCACCTGCGGAAATCCCCCCCCCCACACACACACACACCACCTCACCCCCAACAACACACATCCCCCCCCCCCCCCCCCCCCTACACACACACACATTCACACACACACCTCTCATACCTTGCTGATGTTAGAATGCTCCTCAGGGCACTGCGCCATCAGGTCCGCAGCTTGGAGGTCTTGAAGTGCAGCTGCCCCCCCCCCCCCCACACACACACACACACACACACACACACACACACACACACATACACATATCCACACACACACATCCCCCCCAACAATAGCTTGCTGATGTTAGCATGCTCCTCAGGGCACTGCGCCATCAGGTCCGCATCTTGGACGTCTTGAAGTGCAGCTGCCCACCCCCACCTCCACCCCCCACCCACACCCACATTTCTACACACACACACACAAACACACACACATTCCCCTCCATCATACCTTGCTGATGTTAGCATGCTCCTCAGGGCACTGCGCCATCAGGTCCGCAGCTTGGAGGTCTTGAAGTGCTCCCGGCACATAAAAAATTCGCTTCTTTACATGCTTCCCACGAGATAAGAAGCAGGTGACCAGTTTAGCGCGCTTAAACTTGAGGTTGACCAGCATTGAAGCTGTAGATGAATCGAAACCTGTACATGGTGGGTGGGTGGGTGGGTGGGTGGGGGTGGGGGGTGGGGGGTGGGGTGTAAGTGTGTGTGTGTGTGTGTGTGGGGGGGGGGGGGGGGGGGGGGGGGGGGGGGGGTAGAGTGTGTAGTGCGTGTGTCTTTTCATGCTTCCCACGAGATAAGAAGCACGTGACCAGTTTAGCGCGCTTAAACTTGAGGTTGACCAGCATTGAAGCTGTAGATGAATCGAAACCTGTACATGGTGTGTGGGTGTGTGTGTGGGTGGGGGGGGGGGGGGGGTAAGTGTGTGTGTGTGTGTGTGTGTGTGGGGGGGGGGGGGGGGGGGGGGGGGGGGGGGGGGGGGGGGTAGAGTGTGTAGTGCGTGTGTCTTTTCATGCTTCCCACGAGATAAGAAGCACGTGACCAGTTTAGCGCGCTTAAACTTGAGGTTGACCAGCATTGAAGCCGTACTTGAATCAAAACCTGTACGTGGTGTGTGTGTTGGTGTGTGGGGGGTTGTAGTGGGGGGGGGTGGGGGGGTAAAAAGCATGTGACCAACAAGGCGCGCTTGAACTTGAGGTTGACCAGCATTGAAGCTGTAGATGAATCGAAACCTGTACATGGTGTGTGTGTAGGTTTGGGGGGGGGTAGTAGTGTGGGGGGGGGGGGGGGGGGGGGGGGGGGGGGTAGTGTATGTAGTGTGTATGTCTTTTCATGCTCCTCACGAGAGAAAATGCATGTGACCAACATGGTGCGCTTAAACATGAGGTGGGTGGGGGTGGGGTGGGGTGGGTAGTGGGTGGGGGGTGGGGTAGTGGGGGGGGTGGGTGGGGGTAGTGGGGGGTGGGGGGTGGGGGTAGTGGGGTGGGGGGTAGTGGGTGGGTGGGTGGGGGGAGGGGGGTAGTGTGTGGGGGGGTGGGTGGGGGGGGGTGTAATGGGTGGGGGGGTGTAGTGGGGGTGTGGGGGGGTGTAATGGGTGGGGTGGGGGGTAGTGGGTGGGGTGGGGGGGGGGGGGTGTTGTGTGTGGGATGGGTGTGTGGGGTGGGTGTAGTGTGTGGGGTGGGTGTGGGTGTGGGTGGGGTGGGTGTAGTGGGTGGGGTGGGGTGGGTGGGGTGGGGTGGGGGGGGGGGATGGGTGTGTGTGTGGGGGTGGGGTGTGGGGTGGGTGGGTGGGGGGGGTCTTTTCATGCTTCCCACAAGAAAAAAAGCATGTGACCAACATGGGGCGCGTAAACATGAGGAGGGTGGGTGTTTGTAGTATGGGTGGGTTGGGTGGGTGGAAGTTGAGGAGCATTGGAGCTGTAGTTGAAACGAAACCCGAAGATGGTGTGTGGGGGGGAGTGTATGGGAGTGTGTGGGTGGAGGTTGGACAACATCGAAGCAGTAGTTGAATCCAAACCTGCAACAGAATCAGAAGCAGAATCAGAAGCAAAGGTGGTGACCAACAAGGCCATGCAGGTACTGGAGGTTGAGGAGCATCGCAGCAGCAGTTAAATGGAAACCTGAATCAGAAGCAGAAGCAGAATCAGAAGCAAAGGTGGTGACCGGCAAGGCGCGCTTAAACATGAGGTTGACCAGCATTGAAGCTGTAGTTGAATCGTAATATGGTGTGTGTGTAGGTGTGTGTGGGGTGGGGGGGGGGGGGGAGGGTGTGTGGGGTGTGTGGGAGGGTGTGTGTGGGGGGAGGGTGGGAGGGTGGGTGGGTGTAGTGTGGGTGGGGGTGGAGGGTAGGTGTAGTGTGTGGGGGTGGGGGTGGGAGGGTGTGTAGGGTGGGTGGGTGGAGTGGGGTGGAGTAGGTTGGGTTGGGTTGGGTTGGGTTGGGTTGGGTTGGGTTGGGTTGGGTTGGGTTGGGTTGGGTTGGGTTGGGTTGGTGTGTGTGTGTGTAGTGGGTGTGGTGGGTGGGAGGGCGTGTGGGGTGTGTGTGTTGAAGTTAGGGTCCCCCCCCACACACACACACACGCACCCCCCCCCCCCCCACACACACACACACACACACACACACACACACACCACACACACACTCCCCCCCCCACACACACACACACACGCACACCTGTAGCCAGGACTGTGCTTCGAAACATGTGGATGCCCCCCCAGACACACACCCACACACCCACACACTCCACACACATACCGACCCCCCCACACACACCCCCCCCACACACACACCGACCCCCCACACACCCACCCCACACCGACCCCCCCACACACCCACCCACACACCCACACACCACACACCTGTATTAGGGACTGTGCTTTCAATCATGCGGATGCCCTTGCTGCATCTCTCCAGGAGAGCATCGAGTTTGGCAGTTGTGCTGAAGTCAGGGTCATGCAGCTCATCAATCAAGTTCCTCAGAAACATGGCTCCCTGCGGAGTGTGTGTGGGGGGTGGGGGTGGGGGGGTGGGGTGGGAGGGGAGTGTGTGTGTGTGTGGTGCACGTTTTTTATGGTGTGTGGTTGGGGCTGTGTGGTTGGGGTTTGGGCCGTGTGGTTGGGTCTCTCCTGTGTGTGTGTGGGTGTGTGTGTGGGTGGGTGGGTGGGTGTGTGGGTGTGGGTGGGTGGTGTGGGTGTGGGTGTGGGTGTGGTGTGGGTGTGGGTGTGGGTGTGGGTGGGTGGGTGGGTGGGTGGGTGGGTGGGGGGGGGATTGTGTGTGTGTGGGTGGGGGGGGGGATTGTGTGTGTGTGTGTGTGTGTGTGGGTGGGGGGGGGGGGGGGGGGGGAGTGTGTGTGAGTGTGTGTGTGGGGGGGGGGGGGGGGGGGGGGGGGGGCTGTAGCGGGAGGGCTGCTTTGTGCCCCAGCTTCCCTAACCATGGTCGATTCCACGGTTCATCCATCCATTTATTGTGTTCGTGCACTTACACACCCCACTTGATTATTCCGACTTTAAACTCTGAGGGGAGACGGTGCGTGTGGGTGGGTGAGTGAGTGTGAGTGAGTGAGTGGGTGGGCGGGTGGGTTGGTGGGGTGGGTGGGGTGGGCGGGGGGGAGGACTCACCTCTCGTTTAGATGCCATCGTAACCGAGCAAAGCGAAGGAAGTAAGGAAGGACGGAAGGAAGGAAGCTCGCGAGCTCCACGACGAAGCGCACGTCCCAAGTGAAGGTCTGGCGCCGCAACTCGAGCAATGGCTATTCAATCCTAGGTTTCAAAGAAAAAGACAGTCAATCCGCTCGAGCGATTCGACGAAGTTCAAGTAGCCAGCAGCAGAACAGAGAAGTTACAAATCGCAGTACGAGGAAGTCTATGCGAACAAGACTACCAACACGGAATCAACAGGAAGATATGCCACAACCCAACTCACTGCCAACCGTTGAACGGCAATGCCACCTGTCAAAAAAGTGCCACGCGTTGCAAGCGCCACGCGTTGAGTGATAAGTGTGAGAAGGGCTTAGGAGATGACGCTGGCAACGTCCGAAACCAGTGGACCGGCAAGAGCGAATCTATGAAATCCTAGCTGGCGCATGCCTAGCTGCAGGCGCAGGCGCTTGAGAAGTGGGGAACGAGGGTGGGGGTCATCGCAACCTCGGAACTTTGACAAGTGATGCGAACAGCTGCCGTTCTTTCTTGCACAATTCTGCTGCTCAAGCCTCGTTTTATGGCGGAGGTGCAGTATTGCAGAAGCCTCATTCTCAGCCCCGTTTCGGACAGTGCACCCCCCCACTTATACGTCTATAACTGGCATATCATATGAATATATGATACTGTCCAAATGCGAGAATGATATCACATGATATCAGACAAATTGCATCATTTGATATTTATATATCAATGGTTACTTAAGTAGGGATCGGCAAATCATGTGATTTTTCCCGGAATCAGAATGTCGATAGTGTGAAATCATATGATTTGTCAGCAAAAGTTGGCATACAATTTATTATTTGAAGGGGATGTGAAGGGGACATATCTTATACCTGGATACTAATCACTAGCAAGTTTAATGCTCCTGGTTTGAATTATTACATGGTCATACAGCAAGCTTGGACAGACAACTTGGTGAACATGTAACAAGGAAATGTAACAATAGCATACGACCCTTTGCCAACTGGATTTCAAGTCTGAGCTTGAGACAGTCAAAGCCAGACCCCTTTGCCGAGTTAGTTTTGCCATGCTCTTCTGAGAACCACTTTTAGGGTGGAAATGACATTTGCCAATACTTAAGGCGCGTACGGTACTACTACCCGACTACAAGTAGCTTTTTCTTCATGTAACGCCATCCAGGAAATTACAATAATAGTAACAATGTCTATTCCACGAGAAACTCGGATTTGCGGAATCCGCGGATTGTTTTTGTAACATTGAACACACACATAAACATGACATATGGCAGCTTACACGCAGCTTCCTGACCCAGCCGTTGGGTGACGTACTTACGTACCTTCAAGGAGCACTATCTTGCTTAAGAAGAGGAAAAGAAAGCAGCGTGACTAAGCAGTTTAAGGTCGTGCAAAGGATGGATGCATTGCTGCTGGCTGAATGGCACTCCATATTGTTATATGGCATAGAATGTGCCGATTTTGTTGGTTTGACTTGAAACCTGAAATGTGGTATTATGACGGACCTGGAAGAGAGGAGTGTGTCCTTCTGCTTGATGTACACCGAGAGCTTAAATTGTTAGGATTGGTACACAGTTCAATGGTTGCTTAGCCAACTTGAACTTCAATTTAGTTGAACTTGAAGTACTGAGGCATGTTGGGGATAAATAGGTTGAAATTGGTCTGCCCGACAAGAATCTGCACAATCTGCAGAATGTCAGCGCTGTGGCCTTTAGGACTTCCATAAACATACTCCCGATTGACACTATTGCATACACGGTATGCATGCCCCCTCAACACCCACGAAGTCCGTTAGCAAAAGAATCAAGCAAGGACAGGTCGCGGCAAGTCTACGCATGAGGTTTTGATGAGGGTATTCGTTCGTTCAGTGATTTTAATAAGGATGTGGGCGTATGCATTAAGTATGTGGCAGCGATATGCCCAGGTGTGGACTTTGGTGGGGCAGAAACATTACTTATATAGCAGCCATATGCCCAGGTGTGGACTTTTGTGAGTCAGAAACATTATTTACTGGTATCTGGCAGCGCGATGCCCAGGTGTGGAATTTGGTGAGGCAGAAACATTAAGTAGCACGCGCGATCTTGGTTACATTTGGTAAAATGAAAATCGGGCTGCACAAGTCTCACATTTTTAGGAGACACAATACTGTGCTCTTTTTAACTTAATACTACTAGTAACACATCCGGAATACCCTAATAACAAACTCTAGCAACAAATCCTGGTTAACCTAGTAACAATTTCTGGCAAAAACTCCTGGTCGCCATAGTAACAAACCCTAGAAACAAATCCTGGTCACCATACATAGTAACAAGCCCTAGCAAAAAATCCTGGTTACCCTAAGAACAACCCCTTGCATCAAATATTGAAAATGAGGGGTCGTTTTCTCATACCCCTGGTTATGGGCTGGATCTGAGATGTCGACAGCCCTTGGCCGCCGCGTTGGAAATGGATGGACACGCTAGCTAGGTACTTGGCCTACTCCTGGAAATTATATTGTATAATTAAATTATCGCTGTAGCAAAAACTCAGGTCCCCCGTCGGTTGAACGATTGTTAGGGGTTCAGTTCATCAGTGCTTTTTCTTGTTAAAGCTATTCCCTCCAATTCCCTCTAGCCTATTTGGCCTACTCCTGGGGCCCTGGACTGTAACATACATACTACTCAACTTTTCAATTCTACCTGCCTTGTAACCTAGTGCCCACGAGGCTTCTGCCTACTTGGCTAGTGGCCACCTCACCACCTGGCTGGTGGCCTGCGCGATGCTCCTGCCAGGGGTCCACCCACACTTATGTGCACATGTATGTGTAGTCCATGTGTGCACTCTGCTATGGACACAGTCAATGCTCAACATGATTCATGGCTCCTTATCATGCACGAAATACATTGGCCAAATGGGCACTATCCCCTACATAATTTCCTGTCGCAGAGTAGTGGCAGGCATAGTAGTATTTAAAACCGCTGCATGCACCGTTGTAGGCACTAGCACATCCCAAGAGTGTCGAGGCCTTCCAAACCACTTGGGTGAAATGACCGGTGACACCAGTGCCTTGGCTGTCAGTGTATGGCGTACTGGTGAACCTGTTAGGTGCAGGTGCAGGGGCAGGGGCAGGGGCAGGTTGAGGTTGAGGTTGCTGGTTTTTTTTGTATGTGGGTGAGAATATATATGATGATAATGCTCGTTTAGAGGTGCACATATTTTGTGTATGTTTGTTCATTGCTGAATATGCAAGCCAAGTTTCGATTTGTTTTTTTCCGGTTTCATTTTTAGGAAATGGGACTATCATTGTTCAACCTAGTTATACCTTTAAAAGATGGCTTACTATTTTAATGAAAAAGCAGTCAAAAGAAAGAGGGCAAAGAAATCAAAGCATAGCTTATTCAATCGTTAATATTCCCCTACTATATTTCATTGCTAAAAGTTTAAGGATGTTCTCGGATAAAATGTTTAAAATGTTTTGGTATCACATGACTAATTGGTGACTCATTCACCCAACTTAGTGAGGCTATGAGGTAAATAATGAGGTAATGAGGTAACGAGGTAGTGAGGTAATAATTAGCAGCGTATCAAGCATATAAGCCATAAACATGTTGACATATCTCAGGCCCAGATTGACATGCAGGGGAAAGTATAAATGACGGCGAACTTGGTTGTGGGCCACAGCTTTTGCACTACTTGAGCAGTCCCCTTGTCCCCTGAGCCCCCCCCCCCCTGGTTGTGTGCCACAGCTTTTGCACTACTTGAGCAGTATCCTCATTCCCCCTCCCTCCCCCCCCCCCCCCCCCCCCCCCCCCCGGGTTGTGTGCCACAGCTTTTGCACTACTTGAGCAGTCCCCTCGTCCCCTGACCCCCCCCCCCCCCCCCCCCCCCCCCCCCCCTGGTTGTGTGCCACAGCTTTTGCACTACTTGATCAGTCCCCTTGTCCCCCTCCCCCCAAAACAATGACTGAAAATGACCCACACCTGTAATTGTTGACTACAAACAATGACTGCCAATCAGCCACACCTCTAATTGTTGGCTACAAACAATGACTGCCAATCAGCCACACCTCTAATTGTTGGCTACAAACAATGACTGCCAATCAGCCACACCTCTAATTGTTGGCTACAAACAATGACTGCCAATCAGCCACACCTCTAATTGTTGGCTACAAACAATGACTGCCAATCAGCCACACCTCTAATTGTTGGCTACAAACAATGACTGCCAATCATCCACACCTCTAATTGTTGGCTACAAACAATGACTGCCAATCAGCCACACCTGTAATTGTTGGCTACAAACAATGACTGCCAATCAGCCACACCTCTAATTGTTGGCTACAAAAAATGACTGCCAATCAGCCACACCTGTAATTGTTGGCTACAAACAATGACAGCCAATCAGCCACACCTGTAATTGCTGACCTCGTTGTACCAAGCATCGATCACGCCGGTCCACGTCCAGGGATGGGTGTTAGTAGCTAGGTTCTGCCCCATCCCAGGATGGCCTCCGTGGTACATGTTGCATTCCCTCGCCATCGTGTTGGCCCATGCTTGGGCACTGCTCTCTGCACTGCTGGACCATTGCATGCTAGGAGCATGGTGCCGAGAGTGGTACAGGTTGTGGCGGGACAGAGCATCACTACCGCCGGTGGGGGCTGGGTCGGGGCTTGGGATGGAGCCCGGGGTGGCACCTGGTTAAGAGATTGTGGGATGGGAGTTCGGATCAAATCAGTGGGTAGGTTTGAGGAAGAGGGTGGGTGGGGCTTAAGGGGGGGGGGGGGGGGGGCTGGGGAGGCACCTGGTTAAGGGATTGCGGGATGGGGGGACGGATCAAATCGGTGGGTAAGTGTGTAGGTTGGGTGCTGGGGTGGGGCCTGGTAAGGGAATGTGGGATGGGGGGGGGGGGGGGGGGGGGGGGGGGGGGCAATCTTGACAGTTTACTAGGTCATCCACAAACTTACTGCCTGGTGTCCGGGTATGAGGCCTATAAGTGAGGCCGGGGGTGGTGGGGTTGGGGGGGGAGGGGGAGGTGAAATTAACAACTTCCGATGATGCGGTCTGACAACTTCATTTTTGCACGAAACGTTTGCACCTACAAACACATGCAAAAGAACATTTCTGCACACACTTTGCACGCACCTCTTGTGTAGAAGCACTGCACCGCATTCTCCGGGTCTCTGTTTATGGCAGACTCTGTCTTGATGCATCCATTGTTGGCGGCGCCATAGACATTGAAGGCCTTGCATCTCGAATCAGCGTTACATTTTGCAGACATGCTGGCAGCAGTCTGAGCAACAGTGCCCACACCATTATAGCAGTCAATATCATTTCCATTATGGTCCACCCTGGAGCGAACACTGTAGCCGGATACCGCGGGGCAAGTTGTTTCTGTAGGGGCAGTAGTGGGGGCACTGTGTTAGTACACCATGTGTGTGTGTGAGTGTGTGTGTAGGGGCAGTAGTGGGTTCACTGTGTTAGTACACTATGTGTGTGTGTGTGTAGGGGTAGCAGTGGGTTCACTGTGTTAGTACACTATGTGTGTGTGTGTGTAGGGGTAGTAGTGGGTTCACTGTGTTAGTACACTATGTGTGTGTGTGTGTAGGGGTAGTAGTGGGTTCACTGTCTTAGTACACTATGTGTGTGTGTGTAGGGGTAGTAGTGGGTTCACTGTGTTAGTACACTACGTGTGTGTGTGTGTGTGTGTAGGGGCAGTAGTGGGTTTACTGTGTTAGTACACCATGTGTGTGTAGGGGCAGTAGTGGGTTCACTGTGTTAGTATAGCAAGCACAACAACGGTTCGCATCCCAGATTTCTTGGAGCAAGGAAGAGTTTATTAACATTTAAGGGCCAATCAATAAGGGCGCTCACACACATATACCTTTAGCACAAGGGTAGCATATGGCATTTGAACATTTGGTGTTTCTGGGCTATTTTACCAGTGGCTATTCGATGCACTATCTGATCCATAATATATCATAGTGATTTATTCGATGCACTATCTGATACATAAATCTATCATAGCGATTTATTCGATGCACTATCTGATACATAAATATATCATAGCGATTTATTCGATGCACTATCTGATACATAAGTCTATCATAGTGATCTGTCTTATTTAGAAACTCTGTTTAGGAATCAGCTGGCTACTTTGAATATACCATATCATGATTCACCAAGTATATTTCAGTTACCTTTTAACTTGCCTATGAATTTGGGTCTATGCATTTGAATGAATTTGGGTCCATGCATATATATTTTTATCATGACAATCTCGATCCAATTTGGGCCCAGTGGATGTATGTTTGCACAGACCTTCTCTTAACAACACATTTGACACCGCCAGCTACTTCTACATACACCCAAGCATTGCCTCACCTTGACTTGCACTCCCTTGGCAAATGACACCTGTACACAGGGAAAGCAGAGCAATCAGTGTGTGCAGCGGGAGTGAGAAATATTGTACGACAGTGTTTCACCGCTCACATACACAGCATGGACACAGCTCATAGACAAGGCCAGAGCAATCAGTGTGTGCAGCGGGAGTGAGAAATATTGTACCACGATATCTCCTTCATGTTAACACCTCACATACACAGCATGGACACAGCTCATATGCAACGCTAGAGCAATCAGTGTGTGCAGCGGAAGTGAGAAATATGGTACCACGATGTCTCCTTCATGTTCACCGATCACATACACAGCATGGACACATGTCATTAGTCATCACGCAACCACGATTGCAGCAAATGTTAGTCAGCCTGTGTGTCCTTAACTTTGACTAAATATTTTGACTGAATATTGTATGATGCCTTCATGTTCACCACTCACATAAACAGCAGGGTACTACAAAGCGCGCGTGGCAGCGTGATTTCGCGCACACGTTTTGAGCCCCACTGCGCGCTTCACACAGTTTTTCACCACCCTGTGGGCGCAGCGCGCAGTTTTTGCGCTTTTTGCACCACAAAGCGCTGACTAATTTGTAGGGGTCGGCTATTATATATAATATATGCGAATAAATAATATTATATAATATTAGTCGGACAAGCCGTCTCACCAGAATTTCAAATTTATTTGAAAAACTAATCTTATTGTGACACTACAATCATATTAGTTAATATTATTTTTTCCAACACTAATATTAGTTGCCGTCCCCAACTAATTTGACGTTTGTGCGCTTTAAGCGCTGACCAATTTGACTAAATGTAGTACCCCGATACACAGAATGGACACAGCTCAAATACAATGCCATTCAAACTCCAGTGTTAGCAAAGACAATTCCAGTGACGCCTCCTAATGTAAAGAGGAATAAGAATTCTAAGGCAAATCACATAGGAGTCACTGAATCCTCGGTGTTGCTGGTTTGTGTTAAGAGACTCACCTCCTGGGGTGAAAAACAAGGGCAGTTGGCTTGGCACCAAACTGGCTAGGCCTGGGTCGCTGGTTTGTGTCGGGAGACTCACCTCCTGGGGTGAAAGTCCTTTCACAACATAAAAATAATAGGGACATATGTCATTAGTCATTACGCAACCACGATTGTAGCCAACGTACCTCATGTTGGCATGCGTGTTCTGAACTTAGACTGAATCCTACCGGCAGGGAAGTTTCAACATGTTTCTATAACTCTTACCTTATTCAATGTCTGGGCCTGATTCTCCAATTACAATAAGCGACAAAGCATGGCTTGGCTTGGATTTGCTTTCCTTGGCTTGGTGTGTCTTGGTGTGTCTTGGGATGGCATGGCGTGGCGTGGCTTGGCTTCAATTTGTTTCCCTTGGCTTGATTAGTTCGACTTGGTGTGTCTTGGCATGGCGTGGCATGGCTTGGCTTGGATTTGTTGCGACAAAGCATGAGTCATTGAGCTAACAAGTCCAATCCAAGGATAGGTAATAATAATCTGTCAGTGATAGCTGTATTCTTGCTTTCCTGTCCTTTTACTGTCCAGGTCCCTTTCCTGTACGGTCTCTCCTAAACCCTAGACCCTAGATTGTGACAGTGTCAGGGTCTCTTAGTGCACCACCTTCCTTCTGTAAGTGTCCCAAAGCATCAATTCTTCTCATCGTCCCTCGCTCTCTATTGTCCTCTATCCGCTGATACAATCAACTCACCAACATCCTCCGTGTGTCCACTGTCGGACTGAATGCTCGGTGTCGCTGGTTTGTGTCGGGTGATGAAGTCCTTTCACAACTAAAAAAGACTCACCAACATCCTCGGTGTGTCCACAGTCGTGCTTGGACACATGAGGGCAGTCTAGCAGTTAAGACTTGAGCCCCCACAACTCATCAAATTGTTTTTATCAATCAATCAATCTGCGTATCAATAAACTCACCAACATCTTCTGTATGGTCACAGTCGTGCTTGGACACATGAGAGCAGTCTAGCAGTGAAGACTCAGAGCCCCCACAACGGACTTCGTCCATCAAGATTTCAAGACCGGCATTTCCTGTGACTGAGGTATCCACCCTTGCGTCAGTCCAGGGCAATCCTAGCTGGCGACACACAACCTTGGCTGCGTTGGTGTTGGAGTCAAACATGTCGTCACACACGGTGCCCCACTGCCCATCTTTGTAGACCTCCACACGACCTTGAGAGTTGGAGATTCCACCGACCAAACGGACCGTTGGGGTTGCTGCGGGTTGGGGGTGAGTTTGTGGTGCGCATTGTTGCGGGTTGTGGGTTGTGGGTGAGTGGGTGGTGGGGGTAAGTGTCTGGGTGGTGGGTGGTTGGGTGCGGGTTGGGAACAGAGATTTTCTTTTCAAACATGAAAGTGGGTGTTTTCTAGCTTTATGGTTTCAGGCCTCCTCCAGGGACAGTGTTTTGTACCTCTGTATAGCTTTTACAGCCTCGTATAGCTTTTGAGGGCCAGTTATGAAAAACAAACAACTTTTTTAACATTTGTATAGCGTTACTTTCGCCAAAACTGGGTCAAATTTGCGATCCCTATATAAAGCGAGGGGAAATCCCTGGTTGGGGGAAGGGGCACACATGTGGTGAACACCTCACCTGTTATATCTATACATTTCCAAACAGTACCTGGGGCTAAAACTGGTCAGAAGGATAAGGTGGGTAAGTTACGGTGGTCAGAGGATAAGGTGGGTCAGAGGATACGGTGGGTCAGAGGATAAGGTGGGTCAGAGGATACGGTGGGTCAGAGGATAAGGTGGGTCAGAGGATACGGTGGGAGAGAGGTGGGTCAGAGGATACGGTGGGTCGGTAAGGGGTCAGAGGATAAGGTGGGGTCAGAGGATACAGAGGATGGGTCAGAGATAGAGGATAAAGGTGGGTCATCGGTGGGTCAGATACGGAATGTGGTCAGAGGATAAGGTGGGTCAGAGGATACGGTGGTGTCAGAGGATAAGGTGGGTAGGGATACGGTGGGTCAGAGATAGGTGGGTCAGAGGATACGGTGGGTCAGAGGATAAGGTGGGTCAGAGGATACGGTGGGTCAGAGGATAAGGTGGGTCAGAGGATACGGTGGGTCAGAAGGATACAGAGGCATACGGTGGGTCGGTGGGTCAGAGGATAAGGGTCTGCCCGGTCAGAGGATACGGTGGGCCAGAGAATAAGGTGGGTCAGAGGATACGGTGTCAGAGGATAAGTGGGTCAGAGGATAACGGTGGGTCAGAGGATAAGAGGTCAGAGATACGGTGGGTCAGAGGCGATTAAGTCAAGGATAAGGTGTGTCAAAATATAAGGTTGGTCAGTAGAGGTCAATGTCCCAGCAAACGTGTTTTCATTCAGTTGTATTATCCACATGTATCAGTTGTATTATCCACATGTATCAGTTGTGTTATCCACTCACCAGCAAGGCAGTCGCACTGAATTATCGCATTTGCACCCACTTAGCTGCCCGTAAGCACAGCATTTAGCGCACTGACCATTCCTGCACAATATAATCACAAACACGCTTGATCATAGTTCCACACATGATGCATACAGGTTAACTATCTAGCTGTGAATGGGTAAATGATACAGATCAGCCCAGACTATCATGTAAACAGCAGATAAGCAACCCAAGCTAGTGAATTCAATGGTGGTCACTGTAGCTGATCAAAGTTGCTTACCGATCAGAACCAAAAATGACAGTGGCAGAGCAAAGGGCGAAAAATCAGAGCAGTGGCAAGTGCAGGGTCGTTCACCATGGTCGTCAGCTGATCAAATTTGCTTACGGTTCGGCTGGTCTCAACAAGGAACTGAGACGAGGCAAAATTTACGAGGATAAAGGGAAGGATGCCAAGACAGGCAGAGAGCCAAGGCCCTACCAAATAAGTGCAGTCTAAGACGACTACTGTTGGGCCTGATAAGCAAGTTTAAAAAGAGACCAACCTGGCTGGTTTTACACTAGTTGCTTGAACTCGCTTAAAGTGAAACAACAGGGGGTGATATATAGCGGGGGGCGGGGGACCAGAGGTTTAGGGAGCTGGGGATGTGGGGGGTGGGGGGACAGGGTGCTGGAGACGGAGGGGGTGGGGGACAGCGGTGCAGGGAGGTCAAGGGGGGGAAGGAATGGAGGACAGGTGCTGGGAGGTTGGGGGGTAGGGGGGACAGGGAGACTGGGAGAAGTGGAGGGGGTGGGGGGGGGTGGGGGACAGGGGTGGATGGGAGTGGGGTAGGGGGGACAGGGAGCGGAGGGCTGGGGGGGGGTGGGGGGACAGGGTGCTGGGAGTGGGGGGGGGGTGGGGGGACAGGGTGCGGGGAGGTGGGGGGGTGGGGGGGATCACGGGTGCTGGGTGGTGGGGGGGTGGCGCAAGAGGGGCGTGAGGGGGGGGACAGGGGGTGGTGGGAGTGGGATAGGGGTGGTGGGGGACAGGGTGCTGGGGGTGGGGGGGGTAGGGGGACAGGGCTGGGAGGTGGGGGGGGCTGGGGGACAGGGTGCTGGGGGTGGGTGGGGGGGCCAGGGTGCTGGGAGGTGGGGGGTAGGGGACAGGAGCTGGAGGTGGGGGGGTGGGGGATCAGAGGGCTGGGAGGTGGGGGGGCGCGTGGGGACAAGGGTAGCCTGGGATGCCCCGGCAGCCAGACAACTAAGGGAGTAGTGAGAAGCAAACAAGAGTGCAACACCATCTGTACCACTACAGCAGCAGCTATTGGAGGTTTACCAGGGACTCACCCACATTGCCGCAAGAGGTCTGCACAAATCTGAGGCATGCGTCGTCTTCCACCAACCACTGAGGGTCGCATAATCCCGAGTTGGCCCATCCAGAGGCAGTTGGAATACACGTCAGTGGTGCAACCTATCGATGACGAAACTTACCAGCCAATATGAACATGTTACAGGAGAAGAGGGGGGGGGGGGGGAGGTCTTTTAGGGGGCAAGAGGGTTGCCATCTTCCCTAATTAATATTGTTGTTTTATATTATTACTTTTTTAAAAATTTGTTTGACAGCTATGTACAGAGAGTTCTAAAACATGTAATTGTTTTGTTAATGTTTGGAAACCTCAATTGCATGAAGAGCTTGCTGCGAAGTGGCCAAATCTGTAATTTGTATTATGCCTAAAGTAAACTGGAAGGTCGTACGAGTACCAAAAAAAAACAAAGATCACACACATGGAGACAGCTCAAATCATCAACCACTGAAGCATGCTAGTAATTATCTGGCCTAGACAGGAAAGGGTCAGGGAGTAAGCCGAACTTAAAACAAGATCCAAAAGATCTGACCGAGGCCCCCAACTTTCCTTACCTTGATAATAAAAAACATCCTTGGCAACATAGCTTTCGCAGATGTTCTTCAATAAATCAAGAATTCACCTTGTTCACCATTCATTGCTATGCTCATCCTAGCAGGCAGAACGCCAAGATATTGGATTCAGCCGGCTCTTATGGCGAGGCATTAATTCGGCTGCTTGTCCTATAAGGCAAGGCGCGAGTACATCAAGTTGGCAGGCTCGTCAGTTGAAAGGAAGGGTCTCAGTTCAATGCGCGAGTAGATCAGATGCAGCACATGAGTGCCTCAACCTCATAAATGGATGATGAACTAACATGTGGGCCTCAAGTCCTAAATGCTTTGCGTGATCAAGTCAGAACATTGTAGTGCATCAAGTCCAAAAGTTGAGCGGACATGGTAAGTGCCCCGAGAGTCTAAATATGCCTTTTGATTCAGCGTGCCATATAGCGACAACAACAAGTTCAACAATGATGTAGCACCGATCAGAGGGTAGAGGAAATAGATTCAAGAAGTGCCTGGGTGAGCTAGATACGGAGGAGGAGAGGCAGCGGAAGTGGCAGTGAAACCAATAAACATGCGCACCAACGGTTGGTCCACGGGAGAAGTCTTACTTAGGTGGAAGCATGGAGAGCTAGGCAGAGGAGAAGGATGTGTGCGGCAATAAAATGAGGAGAGGGCATGCAGCAGGAGATGCTTGAGCGGAGCGATGGAGAGGGACGATCCGGAAAGAAATCACTGACGTAAGCTTGCGCTGGGCAAACCGCAGACACGCTTCACAACAGGAAGCCATGCGCGGGCCGAGAACCGGCTGGCGCAAGAGGCCATAGTTTAACCTGGGTGGAGAGGCTCTTGCATCATGAGGGCTAGCGATGGCAGTAACATGCAGAGGCCCACAAATTTAGCGAACAACAGAATATAAGAAGAGAATTAGGCCAAGTACGACAAAATCGCGATGTT
>JAJSRW010001093.1:0-29610 GCA_022414725.1 Microglena sp. YARC | reverse complement strand
GAGGATTCTCACATTGCCAATTGCTTTCAGTTTGTACTTAACTGGGTATGTGGTTGCATGTGGTGGGGAGAAGGCTGGCATTCTGTTGCCCGCCGTCATATGACAACGCTACTACCACTGCCCACTGCCGTCCTAAAGTGTGCGTAAATGGCACTTAAGAGTAGGTTCATGGTACTTAACACTGGCTATATTGGAGGGGCAGGCTATTGGCTCGTGCTCTTGAGTCCAATTTGGTAGCGTGAACGCCGATCCCCATCCTTGCTAAGCTTCAGAAAGCAGCTCTCTCTGATTCCTCTTCGAGCCGCCAACGCACTTCCTCCTTCCTACTAGAATCTCCATCTCTGCCTCTTCATCCCTGCTCCTTCATGTCAGCTGCTGAGATACCTAGTAGAGCGAAGCTTTAAGGCGCAATTGGAGCTGAGGTCCTTTTTTCGCCTAGCAAATGTCTGCTCCATCGGCGCTTATAACTTGCTGCGAAGCTGCTTCGGCCAAATTACGGCTTGAGCGACTGCAATTTCGCGGCTATGGAGCTGGCTCAGTGCCATTTGAGTGTTATTAGACACTCATTGCGGTCTAATCGCTACTCTGCCCTCCCAGAGGTCAGCATAAGAGGTCAGCCTAATGGAGGGGGCAGGCTATTCTCTTCAAGTTAATTGGGACCACCCGTACCAGACCCATCACTTAGTACTTCAGAAGCAGACCTCTCCTGATTCCTTCTTCCGAGCCGCCACCACTTTCTCTTACCTCTCAGAATATCCTCCATTCCATCCCTCTCATCCCTGCTCCTTCATAGTCAGATGCTGAGATAACCGAAAAAAAAATTAGTAAGACGAAGCTTTAAGGCGACAAATTTGGAGATGGAGGTTTTTTTTCGCCCTAAGAATGACCTGCTCTCCGGCGCCTTATACTTTTGCTGCGAAGCTGCTTCGGTGCCAATTCGTGCTGGAGGCGAATGCAATTTCGCGGCTATGGGAGCTGCTCAGTGCCCCCATTTGAGTTGTTATACGACGCTCATGAAATGGCGGTCTAGTATCCGCTAACTGCTGTCGCCCTCCAGGAGGTAGCATAAGAGGTCAGCCTACTGGAGGGTGCAGGCTATTCTCTTCAGTTATTTGGGACACCCGACCCCATCCTTAGTACTATCAGAAGCAGCCTCTCTCCTGATTCCCATTCTTCCGAGCCCACCCACTTCCTCCTTTCCTCTCAAATCCTCCATCTCCTCTCTCTCATCCTCTTCCTTCATGTCAGCTGCTGCAGGATAACCTAGTAGAAGAAGCTTTTAAGGCCCGTAACAAATTTTTTCAGGAAAGCTGGAGTCTTTTTTCGCCCTAGCAATGTCTGCTCTCGGCCGCCTTATTTAACTTTGCTCGAAGCTGCTTCGGGCCAATTCGGCTGGAGCGACTGCAATTTGCGCGGCTATGGGAGCTGCTCAGTGCGCATTTGAGTGTTTATAGACGCTCATTTTGCGGTCTAATCCGCTACTCTTGCCCCTCCAGAGGGTCAGCATAAGAGGTCAGCCTACTGGAGGGGGCAGGCTATTCTCTTCAAGTTAATTTGTGGACCACCACCGACCCCATCCTTAGTACTCTTCAGAAGCAGCTCTCTCACTGATTCCCTTTCTTCCGAGCCCCACCCACTTCTCCTTCTCTCAGAAATCCTCCATCTCCTCCCTCTCATCCTGCCCTCCTTCATGTCAAGCTGCTGAGATATAGTAGACTAGTAGACGAAGCTTTAAGGCGAACACATTGGAGCTGGAGGTCCTTTTTTCGCCTAGCAATGTCTTGCTCTCCGGCCGCCTTATAACTTTGGCTTTTGGCGAGCTCGCGAAGCTGCTTGGGCAATCGGCTGGGAGGCGACTGCCAATTTCGATCGCGGCTATGGGGCTGCTCAGTGCCCCCAATTTGAGTGTTATAGACGCTGCATGCGGTCTATATCCGCCTGCACTCTAGGGGCCCCTCGGTCTAAGTCGCTAACTTCTGCCCCTCGGAGGTCAGCATAAGAGGTCAGGCTACTGGAGGGGGCAGGCTTAAAGGCTTTCTCAAGTTAAATTTGGGACCACCCGACCACCCATATTTGGTTAGTACCCGAACCCGCAGTTCTCTTAGTACTTCAGAGCTATTTCCCTTCTTCCGCTCTTCCTGCCCCACCACTTCCTCCTTCCTCCTAGAGCCTCCATCTTCCTCCCTCTCACTTCCTCTTCCCCTGCTCCTTATGTCAGCTGCTGGCTCCTTATGATACCTAGCCTTGAGATATCTATAGATCGAGCTTTAAAGGCGACGAACAATTGGAGCTGGAGGTCCTTTTTTCGCCCTAGCAATGTCTGCTCTCCGGGCTTATAAACTGTTGCTGTCGAAGCTGGCTTCGGCCAATTCGGTCTGGAATGCTGACTTGGATTTCGCAGGCTATGGGGAGCTGCTCAGTGCCCCATTTGAGTGTTATAAGACGCTCATGCGGTCTAATCCGCTACTCTGCCCCTCCAGAGGTCAGCATAAGAGGTCAGCCTACTGGAGGGGGCAGGCTATTCTCTCAAGTTAATTTGGGACACCCGACCCCCATCGCTTAGTACTTCAGAAGCAGCTCTCTCCTGATTCGCCTTCTTCCGAGCCCACAGGGCTACTTCCTCCTTCTCTCAGAATCCTCCATCTCCTCCCCTCTCATCCCTGCTCCTTCATGTCAGCTGCCCTGAGATACTAGTAGACGAAGCTTTAAGGCGACAATTGGAGCTGGAGGTCCCTTTTTTCCCCTAGCAATGTCTGCTTCCGGGCCCGCCTTATAACTTATGCTGCGAAGCTGCTTCGGCCAAATTCGGCTGGAGCGACTGTGCAATTTCGGCGCTATGGGAGCTGGCTCAGTGCCCATTTGAGTGTTATAGACGCTCATAGTCGGTCTAATCCGCTACTAGTCTTGCCCCCTCCAGAGGTCAGCATAAGAGGTCAGCCTACTGGAGGGGCAGGCTATTCTCTTCAAGTTAATTTGGGACCCACCCGACCCCCCATCCTTAGTACTTCAGAAGCAGCTCGTCTCCTGATTCCCTTCTTCCGAGCCCACCCACCCCTTCTCCTTCTCTCAGATCCTCACATCTCCTCCCTCTCATGCCTGCTCCTCATGTCAGCAGCTGCTGAGATACCTAGTTAGACCCCGATCATTGGATCATCGCCTAGCAATGTCTGCTCTCCTTTGGGCTGGCGAAGAAGCCACTGTCCATTTACAGTTCTCTTCAAGTTAATTTGCTCAGTGCACATTCCTTCTTGAGAAATAGATCAGTCCGAACTCTCGCCAAGAGCCCAGAGGGGGGCAGGCCAATTTGGAAGTCGGAGGTTACTGGGCGCCCCTTTCAGACTGGAGGGGGCAGCTATTCTCTTTCTTTAGCAGCTCTCTCCTGATTCCTTCTTACTTCCTCCTTCCCTCCCTCCAGAATCCTGCTCACATGGAGATCTAGCCTTTTTCGCCAGGTCCCTTTTTTCGTCTTCTTTTTCGCCCTAGCAATGTCTGCTCTCCGGCCGCCTTATAACTTTGCTGCGAAGCTGCTTCGGCCCAAATTCGGCTGGAGCGACTGCAATTTCGCGGCTATGGGAGCTGCTGTCTCAGTGCCCCCCATTTGGTGTTATAGACGCTCATGGCGGTCTAATCCGCTACTCTGGCCCCTACTCTGTGCCCCTCAGAGGTCAGTCCCCCTCCAGAAGGTCAGCATAAGCTATTTCTCTTCAAAATAAGGTGGGAGAACACCCCAGCCCCCAATCCCAGTACAGATGCTCTCTCTGAGATTCTTACCTTGGCCCCCACCCACTTCCGCTCCTTCCTTCAGAACTCCACAAACTCCAAATTCTCCTCCCTCTCATCCAGGCTATTACACGGCGGGCTCTTAGACACGAACCCAGTTAAAGGCAGACCAAATCTTTTGGTCCCTTTTTTCGACCACCCGATCTGCCTCTCCGGCCGCCTATATAACATGCGAAGCTCCTTAGTACAAATTTCAGAAGGTTGCAGCTCTCTCCTGATTCCTTCTTGGAGGGGCGAGGTATTATACCGAGTATCCACCCCACCCACTTCCTCCTTCCTCTCAGACATTTCCGTCTCTGCCTCTTCCTCCATGCCTCCTCATCCCTCTCATCCCTGCTCCTTCATGTCAGCTGCTGAGATACCTAGTAGACGAAGCTTTAAGGCGACAATTGGAGCTGGAGGTCCTTTTTTCGCCCTAGCAATGTCTGCTCTCCGGCCGCTTATAACTTTGCTGCGAAGCTTGGCTTCGGCCCAATTTTTTAGGGTGTTTTTTGGCGCGATTTTTTAGTGTTTTTTAGGGGCCTCAGACAGGTTAACCTGTGCTGATGAGACTCATTCTCTTTCTTGAATTCTCAGTCCAGGAGGGCGCCTGAGGGCCAGGAAGCAGGTCCTCCTTTTGAAGGTCTGCATTGGTCAGCATCTTCTTTTCTCCCTAATTAGAGACTTGCCGATCCTGGAGTGTGACATTGGTTGGAACCATAGCGATACAGTTTGTCTTAGCATTTTGCTGCCCCTAGAGGGCTGGATAGTAGTTTTTTGGGGTGGATCTGCTGCTCCTGCCCTGAAGACTGTTTTTTTGTTTGCTTTTTCCCGGACCTGTTTATCAGTAGGCATGCCCTGCTTTGGTCTTCTCCCTTACAGAGCTTTGCTGGTCTGCATTGGAGAAGAAAGTGCCATGCTACTTGACAGCTGAGCTGACACGCCGGTCTGCTGATGGAGTGATGCCTGATCGCAACTGGAACCGTTATAGGAGTGATGCCCTGTACGTGTTTTGTATCTTGCGTCTGCAGGTTAGGAGGCTTACTTAGGAGCTACATAGTTTTTTGTTACTTGTTACCGGTGGTAACCTTTTGAACCGTAGACATGCGCGTTTGGTTGTCTTTGCAGAGCTTGCTGATTTTGCATCGGCGACCTAGTGGCTTGATACTAGGCTGCTGATAGACTGCGCTGAAATGCTAATGGAGTGATGCCCTGATGCACAGGCTACCAGTTTATTTGCTAGCCTTCCGGCTTACGACCGGCTTATTTTTCTACCCTTTCACCGTCCAGGACGTTTTCCTAAGGAGTTTTGATTTGCTTCTTTAGTTTTTTTTTTTTAGTTACCTTGTTAGTGTTAGGCTTTGGCCCTGTCCTGTTTTTTGTTTGCATGCCCGCGCTCTGGTCGTCTTTTGCAGAGCTTGCTGATCTGCATTGTGTGACCTAGCGACATGTTACTAGGCTGTTGAGAGTCTGTGCTGGTTTTGCTAAAGGAGTGATGCCCTGATGCCCCTGGCCTGTTACAGGAGTGATGCCCTGCAGTGTTTTAATCTTAGATCAAGCAAGACCTTCGGGTGCATGCCTTTCCTTCTTTTTCTGTGTTGCTCTTGGAGGTTACAGTGGTGTTTTATTGGTTGGGGAGGAACAGTGTTGCTTGGAGGTGGGGGTGGTGCTCGGAAGGCCCTTTGTCCTTTGTCCTCCTAGTAATTAGTTTGTGTCCCTCGTTCTTTTTGTCCCCTAGTCTTTTTCGTCTTTTGTCTTCGGATCTTTTTGTCTTAGCGGACTTTTGGTCTCATGTCTTCTAGTCTTCTTTTTGGTTTTTCTTCCTCGGTTCACATAGGGCTAGGTTTTTATCAGATGTTCCTTTCCTGGTTCTCTCCCTTTGTAAAAAAAAAAAAAAAAAAAAAAAAAACCTCTGAACAGTCACCCGGATCAGAAGACTGAAAGAGGAGATGCTATATAAACTAAGGAGGACTAAAAGGAAAACTGTGCAAGAAACTAAGATAAAAAAAGGGGGGAGGGGGGGGGGGGGGGGGACTAAGGAGGCAACTGAGGAGGAAACTAAGGAGGCAACTAAGGGTGGAAACTGAACTAGGGGAAGCAAACTAAGGGAGAAACTGCAAAGACCTTGCTCTAGACCCTTACCCAGACCAGCCCATTCCCGAGCTCTAGACCCTGTTCTAGACCCTGACCTAGGTCCAGCCCAAGCCCCAGCCTCTAGGCCCGATCTTGACTTTACCTGACCTAGGTTCCAGCCCAAGCCCAGATCAAGACCCTGCCCCAGATCAGGATCAGGTTCCAGATTTGGACACAGAACTCGACAACGTTCAGATCTGGGGCTAGATCTGGACCAAGCTAATCAGGTCCAGATCTGCGCTAGAGATCCAGATCAAGATCTAGATCTTGATACTGTCTCTGTTTCATTCCTGTTGTTTACCTGCCAGACCAGTCTTTTAGGTTTTTTCGCTTTGCTTCCAGTTGTCTTTTTATTTCTTCTTTTCTGGTTGCCCTCCCTGCTTTTGGCTTGTTTTTGCAGTTTCTCCCTTAGTTTAGGTCTTTTTTCTTAGTAGTCCTAGCCCCTTCTCTTGGGCTTCCTGTTTTTGGCTTCTTGCCCTCTCTTGGTTTGTTTGTCTTCTGTTCCGTCCTCCTTTGTCCTTACGTCGGCCCCAGGTGGTGTGCGTCCCCTTAGCTGTCCTTAGCCGTTCTTGTCTTTTTCTTTGGGTCTTTTCTCCTTGTCACAAAGGCTAGGTTTTATCAGTTTGCGCCTTTTCCTGGTCCCCCTTTGTAAAAAAAAAAAAAAAAAAAAAAAAAATGGCTGGATCTGGGTCAGGGTCTACGATCAGGGGTCTAGAATAGGGCTTGGGCTGGGGCTGGGATTGGGGCTGGGATTTGTAGGGGAGCGCTGGGCCATGGGGATTGTCATTTCATGGTGCGGGTATCAGGCTCCTGGTCACCGGGGAAGTGACCCCAAAATCATGGTGCAAAAAGATCGGGGGGGTGGCCAATAAGCTTGCAAAGGAAGCCACTGTGAGAGAGCAATCTATGGGCCCGCACCAATCTTGACAGAAGGCGCCATTATCAAGGTGTCAAAGATCCGTCTGGGTGCGCATCCAGTCCTAGCGATGGCTTTGGTGAAGGTGGCCAAGGGCAAGGCAGATTAGGCCTTGTGGTGAAGGGGCTCAGAATGCCCCTCTTGTCCAGTCCTGTCATTGGCCCGGGACGAACGGACCTGCCATAATCGGCCCAAGGTGGTTATACGCAGGAAGGACCACAACCTTAGGGTAGAGGGAGGAGGGGGTGTCCGGGGCCAAAGGGTGATGTCGTCAGCGAGGAAGGAGAAGAAGGGGCAACGAGGAAGGCGCTGCCCACCGGTGAGGGTCTCCAAGTGGGAAAGGAGCCAGTCTATGACAGGGGCAGAATCAGGGCATTCCAGAAAGCGTGAGACAGTGTGTCAGTAGTGTGCAGCTGCAAGCAGTCAGGGCTGGGGCAGACTATGGAGGGGGTCGTCTTGGTTGACCGTTGGAAGCGTCCTCGTACATGAGCAAGGAACGCATTGCAGCCCAGGGTGCCATGAAGCAAGCTCCGGCAGGGAGTGATCGGTATAAGGACGGTGGGAGAGTCTTGTCAGCGAAGGCGTACCCACACCTGCGAAAAGCCTGCACGTAGAGGGAGGGAGACTTGAGGTTCGTCTTGTCTTTGAGCAGTTCTCTCTGCTGGGCCTGGACGGGAGGGGCGGACACGTTGTAAGTCCCCTGTCCAAGATTTCTTCCTCTCCATCGCTCCCCCCTTATCCTCATCCCCCTCTCCAGCCCCCTTTAACTCATCTCATCCAGAGTCTCCCTCTACCCAGCTCAAGTCCCTCCTATCTCCGCCGACCCCATTTCCCCTCGGCAGACCCATCGCTCCCAACCCCCGACCCATCTCTGATGCAGCAGCTGCTGCTGGGTGCTGCCAGCATCTCAAGGGCAAACCAGAACTCCTCCTGCCATCCCTGTCCCCTTCCTTTTCACCTCCCTCACCACTCTGTCCCTCCCTCTTCCTCCAGCCCACTGGCCACGACGTCCCTCCACAACCCTTCCTTTACCTCTCTCCGCCATCACCCACCACCCTCCATCCACCAGCGATCTGGACTCTCTATCAAACACAGCATGACCGCTTTGCTGCCCCCATTTGTCTCAAACCTTTGGGACCGAGCCCCTTACTTGGATCACCTTGTGCGCACTCCTTCCACTTCACATGCATCACGACTTGGTTCACTATAGGACACTCCTCGTGTCCCAGCTGCAGGGGCGACTGCAGCCCAGCCCCCTTCGATTTGGCATCCAACTATTATTGATAGTGACAGCGATGACAACGAAGAGTTCTCCGAACCTTTTATATCCCTCTCATCCCCTCCCCCTTCTTCTCTTCCTCCCCCTCCATCCCCACGCGAGGACTTGGCCCCCCTTCTCCTCCCTACTCCTTCCTCTCTCCTCATCTATCCCCTCGCATTTCTTCTTCCAGCCTGGGCATCACAACATTCGGCCCTTGGAGACCTCAACAAATATACATCCCCAGATCCCACCTCCCCGTCCCTGCTCCTTCTCCCTTCTCTAACTCCTCCTGCACACCTCCTCTTCCACTTCACGTGCTTGACAACGCACATTCGTGGCGCTCAGCCCCTCCCCCTCTACAAGGCAACCTCCCCCGCGCAAGCTTCCCCCCAGCTCACCGTGCCACCTCCTCTCTTCAGGCCGTTCACCCCTTACAGGCCGTCCCTCTTCAACAGGCTGTCCACTCTCGCAAGAGAACTCGGACAGTCCCAGAAGACCAACAGCCCTGGTGGGCAGTCTCTCTTCCAGCACCTCTCTCTCTGAAATGTCCCCTAGGTCAACCCGCAAATCTGCACGCTTAAATCAATCAGCGGCAACACAAGCCGGGATCACACCAGGGGAGAACACGAATGAATGCACAGCATGCCCCTCCTAGGGAGTACCTTTGTCTGCACCAACGCGCAAGGACTTACACCCTTAAACTCTTTGAGCACGTTCTTGGCTTCGACAAACGCGAGTGGATATGGCAGTGCTCACTGAAGTAAGGACAACCTCATCACCCGAGGACCTTCTTCAACACCTCCCAGGCGCGGGGGCAATCTGGCCAGGCGCAAGAATTTTTCTTTTGCCCTGGTACAAGGGCCACACTGAAGGCATCATCCTGATATTAAGCCCTCACTGCCCCATCACAGATCCCGTCCTAAGACCTATCCTAGGTCCAACAGGCCGCATTCTAGGGCATCGATGCTTTCATTGGTGAACTCCGTCATCACACATTTTGTGCGTCTATGCTCCGGCCCAAGCTGCTGACAGAGAAGACTTCTTTTTCAACTGCGTGCGTCCCAACCTTTCCACTGACGGACGCCTCCTTCTCGTTGTTGGGTGATTTCAACTGCATTCTTGAACCCTCGATGCGGTTCTACCCTGTCACAGACTCAATATTGACCCCATGAAGTCGACATACACATGCAGGGGGCACCTCCCCTTGCAGACATCAATGAATACTACAGCCTACAAGACATCTGGAGGAACACGCACCCGACTGCCAAAGACTTTCACAATTGAGCATCCCAGCCTCATCAGGGAGGTAGGCTTGACCGCTGGCTTGGCTTCAAGACTCCCTTCCTAGCCCCCTCTTCACAGCCACTTCCTCCATTCTCCTACCTCTGGCTTTTATCTCTTGACCACCGCCCTGTGTCTATAACCCTCTCCTTCCTAGGCCACGCTCCACCCAAGGGCCAAGGGCTGCAAGGGTTCCCCCTCCTCCTCCTCAACATTCCAGAAGCTTGTGATGAGCTCAAGAACATCATCGCTTCACAATCCTCCTCCTAAACCTCTTACCCGATTCAGACATCGTCACAAAATGGGACAACATTGAAGGAAGTTATTCGCACCAGCAGTTGGGCCATTTACAAGAAGCATCGCCGTGCCCGCCCAGCGTGCCCGCCCGCTTAGCAGAGGACGACGCCCGGCAGGAATTCTCACAGGTGCATTTTCTCCCCCCGATGCAATTTCTTTCCTGGCACGCCTCAACATAGCCAAGGCTAAGGCATTAGCAGCAACACTCGCTTGGCAGCAACTCCTTGCTCAATGCTCAAAGCTCTACCTATCCTTGAGCACACTTTTGGGGATTTATCTTCCTTCTACTTCCACCACCTTTCCCGTTCCCCTCACCCCCAAGTCCACATCAAGCTTATCCAGCCTCCAGGGCCACCCCAGCATCACCCCCTTTCTGTGGCTGACCTCTCTTCAATGATAGGAGTCAACATAGGACTGGAGTATTGCCCGGGACTTTTTTATAGTGCTGATTCCTCCTTTGGACTGTATCGTCCAAACCCTCACATTCAACCAGGCTAACCAGGATCTTCTGCTCACATCCCTCCCTCGTCCCCTCCCCCCTAGTTATGCAGCCCTTGCAGAAGGTGTCAATGGCGATGGCCTAATCACATCAGAGGAGATGGACCTTGCCATCCGCTCTGCGTCTCGAGGCTCCAGCCCAGGTTATGACGGACTTCCCTTTGAAGTCTACAATGCGTTCCATGAAGAACTGTCCCCGATCCTTCAACGGGTTTTCAAACTCTGCCTTCCAAGATCAAGTTAACTCGGCCCCCCTAGCACCCCTCCTTCAGGGAACCATCTGCCTTCTCCACAAGACTGGTCAGCCCCAAGACTCCCTCGCAGGTTACCGTCCTATCACCCTTCTCAATTGCGACCTTAAGCTGATCCTTTTGATCATGGCTCACCGGCTGCAACGCCCACTGGAATATCTCATCGACGTCACTCAATCAGCTTTCCTCCGTGGCAGAGACATCAGTGACAACATCCGCTATCACCTAGGCTTGGCTGCGCGCTTGGAAGAGCTTGGCTTACCAGGCTGGTTGCTGCATTCTGACCTCACTAAAGCTTATGATTCTGTCAACAGCTTGGAGGTGGGGGTGGTGCTCGGAAGGCCTTTAGTCCTTTGTCCTCATTTATCGCAACTCCTTACTCCACACCCCTCGCAGTGAACGATGGAACGCAGTGGACCTGGCCTGGACCCCTCATCACTGTACCGCGGCGCTGTCAGTCTGTACTGGTTTTCAGGCTCATTAAACGCCGGCCACCAGACCTTATCTCCCTCATTTATCGCAACTCCTTACTCCACACCCCTCGCAGTGAACGCTGGAACGCAGTGGACCTGGCCTGGACCCCTCATCACTGTACCGCGGCGCTGTCAGTCTGTACTGGTTTTCAGGCTCATTAAACGCCGGCCACCAGACCTTATCTCCCTCATTTATCGCAACTCCTTACTCCACACCCCTCGCAGTGAACGCTGGAACGCAGTGGACCTGGCCTGGACCCCTCATCACTGTACCGCGGCGCTGTCAGTCTGTACTGGTTTTCAGGCTCATTAAACGCCGACCACCAGACCTTATCTCCCTCATTTATCGCAACTCCTTACTCCACACCCCTCGCAGTGAACGCTGGAACGCAGTGGACCTGGCCTGGACCCCTCATCACTGTACCGCGGCGCTGTCAGTCTGTACTGGTTTTCAGGCTCATTAATGTTAGAATATCAGTTAGCACTTGCCTTGTGATATTTGATGTCGGACTAGACTTCATGTCATGCTAATTAGGTAAAAGCAAAACGCTGCCCCCAGGGGGATTCGAACCCTTGTCGAATCTCCGAATAGCTCATGGCGCTACACCACTGAGCCAGTAGTACTATGCAGTGCCATGTTTTGTGAGTACGAGATAGCGCTGGTGGCCAACCGGTTGTTACCGCCCGATGGCCGGTTTAGGGATGCTTCGCGGTAGCTACTGAAGGAATCTACCGGTGGAATCTTCCAAAGATGCCTTCCGTAGATTCCCTCCCGAACAGTATAATAGGGGACTCACGAGAGCAGAGTACCACTTACTCTCTCTTTGGTCCCCAGGTAAGATTTACTGTTCTGCTGCCATTACTGCGTCTCTTGCTATGATCTTTGGTGCTCCAGAAAGCTGAGACTCGCGCGCATCTGTTCGCGCGCATCTAACCGAGCGAATCTGTTCGCGCGCACCTGACTGCGCGCATTTGTTCAAAGCTAGTTGTTTAGCTTTGTTTGCAGCTCTCTCTTTCTCTCTGCTTTGATACTCTGACACTTAGTCCTAATTGCTTTGCTTAGATATTGAAGGCTCTTCGCCTGCTTCTTGTACATTGCCTGTTCCCACTTGTCAGTTCTAAGGCATTCGCCTCTCTTTGTAGTTGTTTTATTTCTGATGTAATTACCACTTACTCTCTCTTTGGTCCCCAGCCTATTTATTTTACAGGTTATGGGCTCATCGCACTAAAGTGCTGGATTGCACCCCACTGCGGATTGAATTGGAACTGGCTGGATTGCCCCTCCTTTTAGCTGGACTGCTTTGTTTGTGCTGGACTGCACAGCCCCCCTCTTCTTCAGCTCCTAGTACTGTGCTGGACTGCATAGTTGTCTGAAGCTGGACTGCTCCATCTTTTTGCTGGACTGCAAACCCCCCTCTGCAACCTTCTCTACCTCATCCATCTGCTTTACAATGGAGGACACAAGGGTCTCTATGCCCAAGTTGGATGACAACAATTATGGGGTCTGGAGTGTTAGGATGATGGCATGCCTTGCCTTGAAGAAGGTGTCCAAGGCTATTTCAGAGGACACGGTGGACCCTGAGGATGATCTGCAAGCAAGATCCTTGCTGGTCATTCAGGTGAAGGATCACCTCCTACCCTTCATCAAGAATGAGAAGACTGCCAAGGGCATGTGGTTGAAGCTTGAGGAGCTGCACAAGAACAAGTCCAGGGCTCGCTTGAATCTGATGCGCCGAGAGCTGGCGCAACTGAAGAAGGAGCCCAAGGAGACTGTAGCCAAGTACACTGCCCGTGCGGAGTCACTCAGGGATCAGCTTGCAGCAGCAGGGGATACCACCTCTTCTGCTGACCTGATCAGCACTGTGTTGAATGGACTGCCTAAGGAGTTTGACACTGCAGTCCAAATCCTGGAGGCAGAGGACAACTCGGATCTGAGTGATGTCCTGGCCAGACTCTTGATTGCTGAAACAAGGATGAGTAGGAAGGATGATCGTACTAGAGCTGAGGACCACGGCTCTGCTCTTGCTGGACATGGCGGCACCCCCCCATCGCGTCCAGGTCAGGCTCGTCCGGGTCAGACCACGGACAAGGACAAGAGGACCTGCTACTACTGTGGTAACGCGGGTCACATTGCAAAGGATTGTCGCAAGAAGAAATCTGACAAAGCCTCCGGGAAGTATACTCCCAAGACCCAGCCGGGTAACAACGCCACAGTCGCCACTGCCTACACCTGCTCGGGTGGCACTGCTGCACTCACTGATGAGGACTTGCCCCCTTTGATTGGTGAAGTGACTTGGATGCTGGACTCAGGTGCTTCCCACAACATCACGGGGGACCCCGATCTGCTTGTGAACATCAGACACCTGGATACACCACTCCAATTCAGGTTTGCTGACGGAGTGGGACATCGGGCAGAGTACGCTGGCGACGTCTTCCTGGAATCTGTAAATGGAGAGTATGTTCAGCTGCAGAATGTCCATTATGTCCCTGCATCTGCCAGAAATCTGATCTCCCTCTCAAGCGGAACGGAGCTCAGATAGAATACTGGGACGACACACGTTGTATCTTTGCCAAGAATGATGTGCGCATCGAAGCGGTTTGCATCAACGGCGTGTATGAGGTGGAGGGGATGGTGCCCGAGGCAGACATGCCAGTTGCTCCTCTTTTTACAGACGGTACTGTGTGTGCTGCCGTTGAGACGCCGGAGCTTTGGCATGCCAGGTTTGGTCATCTAGGGATGACAAACTTGGGCACTCTGCAGGCCAAGCAGATGGTACAGGGCATAAAGGTAGAAGCTGAGGCATTCAAGGACTTCAAGGATCCCTGCGAGGCGTGCGTGCTGTCAAAGCAGACCCAAGATCCTTTTCCTGCCAGTAAGTCAGCACCTGTGAAGGGACTGCTTCATGTGGACCTATGTGGTCCTATCACACCTGCCTCTCTAGGGCAGATCAAGTACTTCCTGGGTGTGTTGGAGGACCACTCCAAGTACAGCTTTGTCATCATGCTGAAAACCAAGGACCAGGCATCAGCAGCCCTGCATTACCTCATTCTCATGCTGCAGACTCAACATGGCATCACTGTCAAGATAGTGCGCTCGGACAGAGGAGGAGAATTCTGCAATGGTGAACTCGCTGCCTTCTTTGCTTCCAGAGGGATTTGTCCATCAAACCACAGCCCCTTACAGCCCGAGAGCAATGGCGCGGCGGAGCGTTTGAACAGGACCCTAATGGAAAAGGTTAGGGCCCTACTCCTTCACAGTGGTGCCCCCTTCTACCTTTGGGCTGAGGGCCTACAGACAGCTAACACCTTAAGGAATGCCTCCCCAGTCAGTGGCCGGGAGCTTACGCCTCACCAGCTGCTGACAGGGTCAGTCCCAGAAGTATCCCACTTCAAGATTTTTGGGTGCAAGGCCTTTGCCCATGTGCCCAAGCTGAAGCGGCGCAAGCTGGATGCTGTAAGCAGACCAGGTGTCTTTCATTGGGTACGAGGCCAACTCCAAGGCATACCGGATCCTGGATCCAGACGGGCAAGACTGTGCGTGTGGCTCGGGATGTTACCTTCCATGAGGGTGTCTTCCCATACAACACGCCGACGCCACCGGCCCATATGAATGATGAGCCACTGTGCATTGTAGACATCAAGCTGGAACCTGATGAGAACCAGTTAGTGCACCTTCTGGCACCTCTCCAGCGGCACCCACTGCCCCGACGGATGAAGCTGACAGTGAGGACGAAGACTTACCCCTTTGCACATGGATACTGACTCAGATGAGGAAGATGAGGACATTGCTCCACTGCCTACTCAAGATGCAACCTCCTCCGCGGCGATCATCCAGACTCAGGCAGGCACCTTCAGAGTGGTGGGCCACCTCAGCTGCTGTTGTTGAACTTCAGCCTGAGCCAGTGTCTGTGAAGGAAGCTCTCGCAGGTCCCGAAGCTCAGCAGTGGAAGCTTGCAATGGATGAAGAGTATGCAGCTCTGCTCCACAAACAAGACTTGGGAGGTTGAGGACAGACCCCCTGGAACCAATGTACTCCCTGTCAAGTGGATCTTCAAGAGGAAGCGAGACGCTGCCAGGTAACATCGAGCGCTACAAGGCTCGCCTGGTAGTTGTTGGATGCAGGCAGCGGAGGGTCTCGACTACAATGAGATATTATGCACCTGTAGGGAAGCACGCAACTCTGCGCACCCTCTTGGCTGTCACAGCTCACCGCGATCTTGAAACTGCATCAGCTGGACGTTGCCAACGCGTTCCTCAATGGGAACTGGAAGAGGAATCTGTGGATGCAAGCAACCTCCAGGTTTTGCAGTTGGGGGAAGCGACCGCGCATGCCATTTGCGCAAGACTCTCTATGGTCTGAAGCAGAGCCCCCGTGCTTGGTATGCAAACTTGCGCTCCCAGCTGGAAGGCCATTGGCTTTAATGCCTCTGTGGCCGACCCTGGATTGTTCATCATGATGGCTGGCTCTGGTGACTGGACCTATGTGCTGATCCATGTCGACGACATCCTGATTGCCGGTTTAGCGGAAGGGGTCACACTGGTGAAAACCAAGCTGGCTGAAGTCTTCAAAAATCAAGGACATGGGGAATCCTCCTTTCTACCTTGGTATGGACATCATCAGGGACAGAGGGATGAAGACACTCCTCTTGACTCAGAAAAGGTATGTGGGCTGACCTCATGGACAAGTTTGCCTCACATGCCAAGTCAAAGAAGGTGCCACTATCCCCAGCCACCAAGCTGACCAAGGCAGGAGAGCCTATGGACCAGACTGTTGTGAGCTACAGCGAGATCATTGGGTCTCTGATATATCTTGCAGTGTGCACCAGGCCTGACCTCTCACAGTCAGTGGGAGCTTTGGCCAGATACATGGCAAACCCCACTGAGGACCACCTGGCTGCTGCAAAGCATGTGTTGGCGTACATTTCTGGCACTCTGGACTATGGGTTGTTCTTTGGAGGCAGTGATCTGCTGGAGCTTCAGGGCTTCGCTGACTCAGACTTCGCTGGAGACACTGAGACACGGAGGTCGACGACTGGCTACGCTTTCAGAATGGAGCTGTGGTCTCCTGGCAGAGCCGACTGCAGCCCACGGTGGCGCACTCCACCACAGAGGCTGAGTACATGGCTGCTGGTGCAGCTGTCAAGGAAGCACTCTGGTTCAGGAAGCTTCTACCTGAGTTTGGAATGGTGCTAGGAGCAGTACCTATCTACGGTTGACAACCAAGCAGCCATTAAGCTGCTGAAGACCCCATCTCCTGCGTGCGCACGAAGCATATTGATGTTGTGCACCACTTTGCGCGTGAGCGAGTGGCAAGGTCAGAGGTGACCTTCACCTACATCTCCACTGAGGAAATGGTGGCAGATGTACTCACTAAAATCCTGCCTAGGTGCAAGTTTGAGCTGTGCAGGCTCGGGTTGGGAGTTACCAACAAGTAGGAACATTCAGTCAGTCACGAGTGGGAGTGTTAGAATATCAGTTAGCACTTGCCTTGTGATGTTTGATGTCGGACTAGACTTCATGTCATGCTAATTAGGTAAAGCAAAACGCTGCCCCCAGGGGGATTCGAACCCTTGTCGAATCTCCGAATAGCTCATGGCGCTACACCACTGAGCCAGTAGTACTATGCAGTGCCATGTTTTGTGAGTACGAGATAGCGCTGGTGTCCAACCGGTTGTTACCGCCCGATGGCCGGTTTAGGGATGCTTCGCGGTAGCTACTGAAGGAATCTACCGGTGGAATCTTCCAAAGATGCCTTCCGTAGATTCCCTCCCGAACAGTATAAAAGGGGACTCACGAGAGCAGAGTACCACTTACTCTCTCTTTGGTCCCCAGGTAAGATTTACTGTTCTGCTGCCATTACTGCGTCTCTTGCTATGATCTTTGGGTGCTCCAGAAAGCTGAGACTCGCGCGCATCTGTTCGCGCGCATCTAACCGAGCGAATCTGTTCGCGCGCACCTGACTGCGCGCATTTGTTCAAAGCTAGTTGTTTAGCTTTGTTTGCAGCTCTCTCTTTCTCTCTGCTTTGATACTCTGACACTTAGTCCTAATTGCTTTGCTTAGATATTGAAGGCTCTTCGCCTGCTTCTTGTACATTGCCTGTTCCCACTTGTCAGTTCTAAGGCATTCGCCTCTCTTTGTAGTTGTTTTATTTCTGATGTAATTACCACTTACTCTCTCTTTGTCCCCAGCCTATTTATTTTACAGGTTATGGCTCATCGCACTAAAGTGCTGGATTGCACCCCACTGCGGATTGAATTGGAGCTGGCTGGATTGCCCCTCCTTTTAGCTGGACTGCTTTGTTGTGCTGGACTGCACAGCCCCCCTCTTCTTCAGCTCCTAGTACTGTGCTGGACTGCATAGTTGTCTGAAGCTGGACTGCTCCATCTTTTTTGGTGGACTGCAAACCCCCTCTGCAACCTTCTCTACCTCATCCATCTGCTTTACAATGGAGGACACAAGGGTCTCTATGCCAAGTTGGATGACAACAATTATGGGGTGTGGAGTGTTAGGATGATGGCATGCCTTGCCTTGAAGAAGGTGTCCAAGGCTATTTCAGAGGACACGGTGGACCCTGAGGATGATCTGCAAGCAAGATCCTTGCTGGTCATTCAGGTGAAGGATCACCTCCTACCCTTCATCAAGAATGAGAAGACTGCCAAGGGCATGTGGTTGAAGCTTGAGGAGCTGCACAAGAACAAGTCCAGGGCTCGCTTGAATCTGATGCGCCGAGAGCTGGCGCAACTGAAGAAGGAGCCCAAGGAGACTGTAGCCAAGTACACTGCCCGTGCGGAGTCACTCAGGGATCAGCTTGCAGCAGCAGGGGATACCACCTCTTCTGCTGACCTGATCAGCACTGTGTTGAATGGACTGCCTAAGGAGTTTGACACTGCAGTCCAAATCCTGGAGGCAGAGGACAACTCGGATCTGAGTGATGTCCTGGCCAGACTCTTGATTGCTGAAACAAGGATGAGTAGGAAGGATGATCGTACTAGAGCTGAGGACCACGGCTCTGCTCTTGCTGGACATGGCGGCACCCCCCCATCGCGTCCAGGTCAGGCTCGTCCGGGTCAGACCACGGACAAGGACAAGAGGACCTGCTACTACTGTGGTAACGCGGGTCACATTGCAAAGGATTGTCGCAAGAAGAAATCTGACAAAGCCTCCGGGAAGTATACTCCCAAGACCCAGCTGGGTAACAACGCCACAGTCGCCACTGCCTACACCTGCTCGGGTGGCACTGCTGCACTCACTGATGAGGACTTGCCCCCTTTGATTGGTGAAGTGACTTGGATGCTGGACTCAGGTGCTTCCCACAACATCACGGGGGACCCCGATCTGCTTGTGAACATCAGACACCTGGATACACCACTCCAATTCAGGTTTCCTAACGGAGTGGGACATCGGGCAGAGTACGCTGGCGACGTCTTCCTGGAATCTGTAAATGGAGAGTATGTTCAGCTGCAGAATGTCCATTATGTCCCTGCATCTGCCAGAAATCTGATCTCCCTCTCAAGCGTTATGCGGAACGGAGCTCAGATAGAATACTGGGACGACACACGTTGTATCTTTGCCAAGAATGATGTGCGCATCGAAGCGGTTTGCATCAACGGCGTGTATGAGGTGGAGGGATGGTGCCCGAGGCAGACATGCCAGTTGCTCCTCTTTTTACAGACGGTACTGTGTGTGCTGCCGTTGAGACGCCGGAGCTTTGGCATGCCAGGTTTGGTCATCTAGGGATGACAAACTTGGGCACTCTGCAGGCCAAGCAGATGGTACAGGGCATAAAGGTAGAAGCTGAGGCATTCAAGGACTTCAAGGATCCCTGCGAGGCGTGCGTGCTGTCAAAGCAGACCCAAGATCCTTTTCCTGCCAGTAAGTCAGCACCTGTGAAGGGACTGCTTCATGTGGACCTATGTGGTCCTATCACACCTGCCTCTCTAGGGCAGATCAAGTACTTCCTGGGTGTGTTGGAGGACCACTCCAAGTACAGCTTTGTCATCATGCTGAAGACCAAGGACCAGGCATCAGCAGCCCTGCATGACCTCATTCTCATGCTGCAGACTCAACATGGCATCACTGTCAAGATAGTGCGCTCGGACAGAGGAGGAGAATTCTGCAATGGTGAACTCGCTGCCTTCTTTGCTTCCAGAGGGATTGTCCATCAAACCACAGCCCCTTACAGCCCCGAGAGCAATGGCGCGGCGGAGCGTTTGAACAGGACCCTAATGGAAAAGGTTAGGGCCCTACTCCTTCACAGTGGTGCCCCCTTCTACCTTTGGGCTGAGGGCCTACAGACAGCTAACACCTTAAGGAATGCCTCCCCAGTCAGTGGCCGGGAGCTTACGCCTCACCAGCTGCTGACAGGGTCAGTCCCAGAAGTATCCCACTTCAAGATTTTTGGGTGCAAGGCCTTTGCCCATGTGCCCAAGCTGAAGCGGCGCAAGCTGGATGCTGTAAGCAGACCAGGTGTCTTCATTGGGTACGAGGCCAACTCCAAGGCATACCGGATCCTGGATCCAGACGGCAAGACTGTGCGTGTGGCTCGGGATGTTACCTTTCCATGAGGGTGTCTTCCCATACAACACGCCGACGCACCGGCCCATATGAATGATGAGCCACTGTGCATTGTAGACATCAAGCTGGAACCTGATGAGGAACCAGTTAGTGCACCTTCTGGCACCTCTCCAGCGGCACCCACTGCCCCGACGGATGAAGCTGACAGTGAGGACGAAGACTTACCCCCTTTGCACATGGATACTGACTCAGATGAGGAAGATGAGGACATTGCTCCACTGCCTACTCAAGATGCACCTCCTCCGCGGCGATCATCCAGACTCAGGCAGGCACCTTCAGAGTGGTGGGCCACCTCAGCTGCTGTTGTTGAACTTCAGCCTGAGCCAAGTGTCTGTGAAGGAAGCTCTCGCAGGTCCCGAAGCTCAGCAGTGGAAGCTTGCAATGGATGAAGAGTATGCAGCTCTGCTCCACAACAAGACTTGGGAGGTTGAGGACAGACCCCCTGGAACCAATGTACTCCCTGTCAAGTGGATCTTCAAGAGGAAGCGAGACGCTGCCGGTAACATCGAGCGCTACAAGGCTCGCCTGGTAGTTGTTGGATGCAGGCAGCGGGAGGGTCTCGACTACAATGAGATATATGCACCTGTAGGGAAGCACGCAACTCTGCGCACCCTCTTGGCTGTCACAGCTCACCGCGATCTTGAACTGCATCAGCTGGACGTTGCCAACGCGTTCCTCAAATGGGGAACTGGAAGAGGATCTGTGGATGCAGCAACCTCCAGGTTTTGCAGTTGGGGGAAGCGACCGCGCATGCCATTTGCGCAAGACTCTCTATGGTCTGAAGCAGAGCCCCCGTGCTTGGTATGCAAAACTTGCGCTCCCAGCTGGAGGCCATTGGCTTTAATGCCTCTGTGGCCGACCCTGGATTGTTCATCATGATGGCTGGCTCTGGTGACTGGACCTATGTGCTGATCCATGTCGACGACATCCTGATTGCCGGTTTAGCGGAAGGGGTCACACTGGTGAAAACCAAGCTGGCTGAAGTCTTCAAAATCAAGGACATGGGGGAATCCTCCTTCTACCTTGGTATGGACATCATCAGGGACAGAGGGATGAAGACACTCCTCTTGACTCAGAAAAGGTATGTGGCTGACCTCATGGACAAGTTTGCCTCACATGCCAAGTCAAAGAAGGTGCCACTATCCCCAGCCACCAAGCTGACCAAGGCAGGAGAGCCTATGGACCAGACTGTTGTGAGCTACAGCGAGATCATTGGGTCTCTGATATATCTTGCAGTGTGCACCAGGCCTGACCTCTCACAGTCAGTGGGAGCTTTGGCCAGATACATGGCAAACCCCACTGAGGACCACCTGGCTGCTGCAAAGCATGTGTTGGCGTACATTTCTGGCACTCTGGACTATGGGTTGTTCTTTGGAGGCAGTGATCTGCTGGAGCTTCAGGGCTTCGCTGACTCAGACTTCGCTGGAGACACTGACACACGGAGGTCGACGACTGGCTACGCTTTCAGAATGGAGCTGTGGTCTCCTGGCAGAGCCGACTGCAGCCCACGGTGGCGCACTCCACCACAGAGGCTGAGTACATGGCTGCTGGTGCAGCTGTCAAGGAAGCACTCTGGTTCAGGAAGCTTCTACCTGAGTTTGGAATGGTGCTAGGAGCAGTACCTATCTACGGTGACAACCAAGCAGCCATTAAGCTGCTGAAGAACCCCATCTCCTGCGTGCGCACGAAAGCATATTGATGTTGTGCACCACTTTGCGCGTGAGCGAGTGGCAAGGTCAGAGGTGACCTTCACCTACATCTCCACTGAGGAAATGGTGGCAGATGTACTCACTAAAATCCTGCCTAGGTGCAAGTTTGAGCTGTGCAGGCTCGGGTTGGGAGTTACCAAACAAGTAGGAACATTCAGTCAGTCACGAGTGGGAGTGTTAGAATATCAGTTAGCACTTGCCTTGTGATGTTTGATGTCGGACTAGACTTCATGTCATGCTAATTAAGGTAAAGGCAAAACGCTGCCCCCAGGGGGATTCGAACCCTTGTCGAATCTCCGAATAGCTCATGGCGCTACACCACTGAGCCAGTAGTACTATGCAGTGCCATGTTTTGTGAGTACGAGATAGCGCTGGTGTCCAACCGGTTGTTACCGCCCGATGGCCGGTTTAGGGATGCTTCGCGGTAGCTACTGAAGGAATCTACCGGTGGAATCTTCCAAAGATGCCTTCCGTAGATTCCCTCCCGAGCAGTATAAAAGGGGACTCACGAGAGCAGAGTACCACTTACTCTCTCTTTGTCCCCAGGTAAGATTTACTGTTCTGCTGCCATTACTGCGTCTCTTGCTATGATCTTTGGTGCTCCAGAAAGCTGAGACTCGCGCGCATCTGTTCCGCGCGCATCTAACCGAGCGAATCTGTTCGCGCGCACCTGACTGCGCGCATTTGTTCAAAGCTAGTTTGTTTAGCTTTGTTTGCAGCTCTCTCTTTCTCTCTGCTTTGATACTCTGACACTTAGTCCTAATTGCTTTGCTTAGATATTGAAGGCTCTTCGCCTGCTTCTTGTACATTGCCTGTTCCCACTTGTCAGTTCTAAGGCATTCGCCTCTCTTTGTAGTTGTTTTATTTCTGATGTAATTACCACTTACTCTCTCTTTGGTCCCAGCTATTTATTTTACAGGTTATGGGCTCATCGCACTAAAGTGCTGGATTGCACCCCACTGCGGATTGAATTGGAGCTGGCTGGATTGCCCCTCCTTTTAGCTGGACTGCTTTGTTGTGCTGGACTGCACAGCCCCCCTCTTCTTCAGCTCCTAGTACTGTGCTGGACTGCATAGTTGTCTGAAGCTGGACTGCTCCATCTTTTTGGTGGACTGCAAACCCCCCTCTGCAACCTTCTCTACCTCATCCATCTGCTTTACAATGGAGGACACAAGGGTCTCTATGCCCAAGTTGGATGACAACAATTATGGGGTGTGGAGTGTTAGGATGATGGCATGCCTTGCCTTGAAGAAGGTGTCCAAGGCTATTTCAGAGGACACGGTGGACCCTGAGGATGATCTGCAAGCAAGATCCTTGCTGGTCATTCAGGTGAAGGATCACCTCCTACCCTTCATCAAGAATGAGAAGACTGCCAAGGGCATGTGGTTGAAGCTTGAGGAGCTGCACAAGAAACAAGTCCAGGGCTCGCTTGAATCTGGATGCGCCGAGAGCTGGCGCAACTGAAGAAGGAGCCCAAGGAGACTGTAGCCAAGTACACTGCCCGTGCGGAGTCACTCAGGGATCAGCTTGCAGCAGCAGGGGATACCACCTCTTCTGCTGACCTGATCAGCACTGTGTTGAATGGACTGCCTAAGGAGTTTGACACTGCAGTCCAAATCCTGGAGGCAGAGGACAACTCGGATCTGAGTGATGTCCTGGCCAGACTCTTGATTGCTGAAACAAGGATGAGTAGGAAGGATGATCGTACTAGAGCTGAGGACCACGGCTCTGCTCTTGCTGGACATGGCGGCACCCCCCCATCGCGTCCAGGTCAGGCTCGTCCGGGTCAGACCACGGACAAGGACAAGAGGACCTGCTACTACTGTGGTAACGCGGGTCACATTGCAAAGGATTGTCGCAAGAAGAAATCTGACAAGCCTCCGGGAAGTATACTCCCAAGACCCAGCTGGGTAACAACGCCACAGTCGCCACTGCCTACACCTGCTCGGGTGGCACTGCTGCACTCACTGATGAGGGACTTGCCCCCTTTGATTGGTGAAGTGACTTGGATGCTGGACTCAGGTGCTTCCCACAACATCACGGGGGACCCCGATCTGCTTGTGAACATCAGACACCTGGATACACCACTCCAATTCAGGTTTGCTGACGGAGTGGGACATCGGCAGAGTACGCTGGCGACGTCTTCCTGGAATCTGTAAATGGAGAGTATGTTCAGCTGCAGAATGTCCATTATGTCCCTGCATCTGCCAGAAATCTGATCTCCCTCTCAAGCGTTATGCGGAACGGAGCTCAGATAGAATACTGGGACGACACACGTTGTATCTTTGCCAAGAATGATGTGCGCATCGAAGCGGTTTGCATCAAACGGCGTGTATTGAGGTGGAGGGGATGGTGCCCGAGGCAGACATGCCAGTTGCTCTCTCTTTTTACAGACGGTACTGTGTGTGCTGCCGTTGGAGACGCCGGAGCTTTGGCATGCCAGGTTTGGTCATCTAGGATGACAAACTTGGGCACTCTGCAGGCCAAGCAGATGGTACAAGGGCATAAGGTAGAAGCTGAGGCATTCAAGGACTTCAAGGATCCTGCGAGGCGTGCGTGCTGTCAAAGCAGACCCAAGATCCTTTTCCTGCCAGTAAGTCAGCACCTGTGAAGGGACTGCTTCATGTGGACCTATGTGGTCCTATCACACCTGCCTCTCTAGGGCAGATCAAGTACTTCCTGGGTGTGTTGGAGGACCACTCCAAGTACAGCTTTGTCATCATGCTGAAGACCAAGGACCAGGCATCAGCAGCCCTGCATGACCCTCATTCTCATGCTGCAGACTCAACATGGCATCACTGTCAAGATAGTGCGCTCGGACAGAGGAGGAGAATTCTGCAATGGTGAACTCGCTGCCTTCTTTGCTTCCAGAGGGATTGTCCATTCAAACCACAGCCCCTTAACAGCCCCGAGAGCAATGGCGCGGCGGAGCGTTTGAACAGGACCCTAATGGAAAAGGTTAGGGCCCTACTCCTTCACAGTGTGCCCCCTTCTACCTTTGGGCTGAGGGCCTACAGACAGCTAACACCTTAAGGAATGCCTCCCCAGTCAGTGGCCGGGAGCTTACGCCTCACCAGCTGCTGACAGGGTCAGTCCCAGAAGTATCCCACTTCAAGATTTTTGGGTGCAAGGCCTTTGCCCATGTGCCCAAGCTGAAGCGGCGCAAAGCTGGAATGCTGTAAGCAGACCAGGTGTCTTCATTGGGTACGAGGCCAACTCCAAGGCATACCGGATCCTGGATCCAGACGGCAAGACTGTGCGTGTGCTCGGGATGTTACTTCCATGAGGGTGTCTTCCCATACAACACGCCGACGCCACCCGGCCCATATGAATGATGAGCCACTGTGCATTGTAGACATCAAGCTGGAACCTGATGAGGAACCAGTTAGTGCACCTTCTGGCACCTCTCCAGCGGCAACCACTGCCCCGACGGATGAAGCTGACAGTGAGGACGAAGACTTACCCCTTTTGCACATGGATACTGACTCAGATGAGGAAGATGAGACATTGCTCCACTGCCTACTCAAGATGCACCTCCTCCGCGGCGATCATCCAGACTCAGGCAGGCACCTTCAGAGTGGTGGGCCACCTCAGCTGCTGTTGTTTGAACTTTCAGCCTGAGCCGGTGTCTGTGAAGGAAGCTCTCGCAGGTCCCGAAGCTCAGCAGTGGAAGCTTGCAATGGATGAAGAGTATGCAGCTCTGCTCCACAACAAGACTTGGGAGGTTGAGGACAGACCCCTGGAACCAATGTACTCCCTGTTCAAGTGGATCTTCAAGAGGAAGCGAGACGCTGCCGTAACATCGAGCGCTACAAGGCTCGCCTGGTAGTTGTTGGATGCAGGCAGCGGAAGGTCTCGACTACAATGAGATATATGCACCTGTAGGGAAGCACGCAACTCTGCGCACTTCCTCTTGGCTGTCACAGCTCACCGCGATCTTGAAACTGCATCAGCTGGACGTTGCCAACCGCGTTCCTCAATGGGGAACTGGAAGAGGATCTGTGGATGCAGCAACCTCCAGGTTTTGCAGTTGGGGGAAGCGACCGCGCATGCCATTTGCGCAAGACTCTCTAAATGGTTGAAAGCAAGCCCCCGTGCTTGTATGCAAACTTGCGCTCCCAGCTGGACGGCCATTGGCTTGTAATGCCTCTGTGGCCGAGACCCTGGATTGTTCATCATGATGCTGGCTCTGGTGACTGACCTATGTGCTGATCCATGTCGACGACATCCTGATTGCGCGGTTTAGCGGGGAAGGGGTCACACTGGTGACAACCAAGCTGGCTGAAGTCTTCAAATCAAGGACATGGGGGAATCCTCCTTCTACCCTTGGTATGGACATCATCAGGGACAGAGGGATGCAAAGACAGCTCCTCTTGACTCAGAAAAAGGTATGTGGCTGACCTCATGGACACAGTTTGCCTCACATGCCAAGTGGTCAAAAGAAAGGTGCCACTATCCTCCGCCAGCCACACCAAGCTGACCAGGCAGGAGCCTATGCTCGGACGCAGACTGTTGTGAGCTACAGCGAGATCATTGGTCTCTGATATATCTTGCAGTGTGCACCAGTGGCCTGACCTCTCACCAGTCAGTGGGAGCTTTGGCCAGATACATATGGCAACCCCACTGAGGACCGCACCTGGCTGCTGCAAACCCGCAATGTGTTGGCCGTTACATTTTCTGGCTTACTCTGGACTATGGGTTGTTCTTTGAGGCAGTGATATCTGGGAGCTTCAGGGCTTTCGCTGACTCAGACTTCGCTGGAGAACACTGACACACGGAGGTCGACGACTGGCTACGCTCCTCAGAATGGAGCTGTGGTCCTCCTGGAGAGCCGACTAGCAGCCCACGGTGGCGCACTCCATCAACAGAGGCTGAGTACATGGCTGCTGGTGCAGCTGTCAAGGAAGCACTCTGGTTCAGGAAGCTTCTACTTGAGTTTGGAATGGTTTGCTAGGAGCAGTACCTATCTACGTGACAACCAAGCAGCCATTAAGCTGCTGAAGAACCCATCTTCTGCGTGCGCACCGGAAAGCATATTGATGTTGTGCACCACTTTGCGCGTGAGCGAGTGGCAAGGTCAGAGGTGACCTTTCACCTACATCTCCACTGAGGAAATGGTGGCAGATGTACTCACTAAAATCCTGCCTAGGTGCATAGTTTGAGCTGTGCAGGCTCGGTTGGGAGTTACCAACAGTTAGGAAACATTCAGTCAGTCAACGAGTGGGAGTGGTTAGAATATCACTTTTAGCACTTGCCTTGTGATTTTTGATGTCGGACTAGACTTCATGTCATGCTAATTAGGTAAAGGCAAAACGCTGCCCCCAGGGGATTCGAACCCTTGTCGAATCTCCGAATAGCTCATGGCGCTACAACCACTTGAGCCAGTAGTACTATGCAGTGCCATGTTTTGTGAGTACGAGATAGCGCTGGTGTCCAACCGGTTGTTACCTCGGCCGATGGCCGTTTAGGGATGCTTCGCGGTAGCTACTGAAGGAATCTACCGGTGGAAAATCTTCAAAGATGCTTCCGTAGATTCCCTCCCGAGCAGTATAAAAAGGGGGACTCACGAGAGCAGAGTACCACTTACTCTCTCTTTGGTCCCAGGTAAGATTTACTGTTTTCGTGCTGCCATTACTGCGTCTCTTGCTATGATCTTTGGTGCTCCAGAAAGCTGAGACTCGCGCGCATCTGTTCGCGCGCATCTAACCGAGCGAAATCTGTTCGCGCGCACTACTGGCGCCATTTTTTTCAAAGCTAGTTGTTTAGCTTTGTTTTGCAGCTCTCTCTTTCTCTCTGCTTTGATACTCTGACACTTAGTCCTAATTGCTTTGCTTAGATATCTGAAGGCTCTTCGCGCTGCTTCTTGTACATTGCCTGTTCCCACTTGTCAGTTCTAAGGCATTCGCCCTCTGCTTTGTAGTTGTTTTATTTCTGATGTAATTACCACTCTACTCTCTTCTTTGGTCCCCCAGCCTATTTATTTTACAGTTATGGGCTCATCGCCCTAAAGTGCTGGATTGCACCCCACTGCGGATTGAATTGGAGCTGGCTGGATTGCCCCTCCTTTTAGCTGACTGCTTTGTTGTGCTGGACTGCACAGCCCCCTCTCTTCAGCTCCTAGTACTGTGCTGGACTGCATAGTAGTGTGCCTGAAGCTGACTGCCCATCTGTTTTGGTGGACTGCAAACCCCCTCCTGCAACCTTCTCTACCTCATCCATCCTGCTTTACAATGGAGGACACAAGGGTCTCTAATGCCCAAGTTGGATGACAAACAATTATGGGGTGTGGAGTGTTAGGATGATGGCAATGCCTTGCCCTTGAAGAAGGTGTCAAGGCTATTTCAGAGGACACGGTGGACCCTGAGGATGTCTCTGCAAGCAAGATCCTTGCTGGTATTCAGGTGAACCGGATCCACACTATCCTACCCTCATCAAGAATGAGAAGACTGCCAAGGGGGCATAACTTGTGTGGTTCGCACACCAGTTTGAGGAGCTGCACAAGAACTCAATCAAAGGTCGTCGCTTGAGAGAAGAATTCTGGACTGCGCCGAGAGCTGGGCAAACTGAGAAGGAGGCCCAAGGAGACTGAGCCAGTACATCTGCCGTGCGGAGGTCAACTCAGGGATCAGCTTGAGCAGCAGGGATACCAGTCTTTCGTGCTGCACCTGAGTCAGCAACTGGTTGAATGACTGCCTAAGGAGTTTGACACTGCATCGTCCTAAATCCTGGAGGCAGAGGACAACTACGGCCATCTTGAGTGAAAATGCTCGCGGCCATACCTCTTGATTGGCTGAAACAAGGCATCGATGTAGGAAGGATGACGTACTCCCCCAGAGACTGAGGACCGACGGCTGCTGCTTCCTGATTGCTGACATGGCGGCACCCCCCCCCAATCAGCGTCCAGGTCAGGCCGTCGTCCGGGTCAGACAGCGGACAAGGACAAGGAGGACCTGCTAAACTACTGTGGTAACGCGGGTCACAAGTTGAAGCAAGGATTGTCGCAAGAAGAAATCTGACAAGCCTCCGGGAGACTATACCTCGCCCCCCAAGACCCAGCTGGGAACAACGCCACCACAGTCGCCTACTGCTCTCCACTGCCTCGGTGCACTGCTGCACTCACTGATGCAGGACTGCCCTTTGATTGGTGAAGTGACTTGGATGCTGGAACTCTAGTGTGCTTCCACCAACATCACGTGGAGACCCATCTGCTTGTGACATCCAGCACACCTGGATAAATAGAGAGGGGTATATCTTCAAGTCACCTTCTCAAAATTCAGGTTTTGGCTGAAGCGGAGTGGGATCATCGACCTGGGCATGAGAATATGCCCCCGCACCGTTGAGATGCATGGCGAAAGCTATGCATCGCACCCACATATTGCCAGAAGTCATGAACTATGGCTCGCCCACACCTATTGCCCGCTGGCGACGTCTTCCTGGAATCTGTTAAAATGGAGAGTATGTTCAGAAAGAGCTGCAGAATGTCCATTATGTCCCTGCACTAAAATGCGCAGATGAAATCTTGTAATAATCACCTCTCAGCGTTATGCGGAACGGAGCTGCAGATAGAATACTGGACGACAACACGTTGTATCTTTGCCGAGAGAAGTGATGTGGCGCATCCCGTAAAAGCGGTTTGTCCAATCAAGCGGCGTGTATGAGGTGGAGGGGGATGGTGCCACCGAGGCAGACATGCAGTTGCTCTCTTTTTACCAGACGCTCACTCGAGTGACTGTCGCTGCCGTGAGACGCCGGAGCTATTGGCATGCCAGGTTTGTCATCTAGGGATGACAACTTGGGCATCTGCGAGGCCAAGCAGATGTACGGGCATAAAGGTAGAAGCTGAAGGCAATTCCAGGACTTCAAGGCCATCCCTGCGAGCGTGCGTGTCAAAGCAGACCCAAGATCCTATTTCCTGCCAGTAAAGTCAGCACCTGTGAAGGGACTGCTTCCTGTGGATCCTTATGTGTCGGTAGACCTATCTACCCACCTGTCACTCTCTAGGGCAGATCAAAAGTAACTTCCTGGGTGTAAGGTGGAAGACCACTTCGCAACGATACAGCTTTGCTCATCATCCGACTGGACCAAGGACGTCAGGCATCAGCTAGCCTGCACTGACCTCATTCTCATGCTGCACCTGACTCACCACAATGGCATACACTTGTGCAAAAGCATAGTGGCCGCTCTGGAACCACAGAGGAGGAGAATTCTGCAATGTGAACTCGCTGCTTCTTTGCTTCCAGAGGATTGTCCATCAAACCACAGCCTTACAGCCCCGAAGCAATGGCGCGGCGCGAGCGTTTGAACAGGAACCCTAATGGAAAGGTTAGGCGCCCCTACTCTTCACCAAGTGGTGCCCCCTTCTACCTTTGGCTGAGGGCACTACAGACAGCTAACACCTTAAGGAATGCCTCCCCAGTCAGTGGCCGGGAGCTTACGCCTCACCGCTGCTGACAGGGT
>JAJSRW010001994.1:0-17374 GCA_022414725.1 Microglena sp. YARC | reverse complement strand
TCTGTTGATCTTCGTTCTGCACTGTCTAAAGCAACAACCAACGTCTTCTTCTTTCAGCTTTTTAAAGAACAAAGTGTTTTTTGCGACGTGGCCTTTATCCCAACATAGCCGTCTTTTTTCTTGTTTTTTGGACCTTCTTTCTCTTGAATCTTCTTTTCATCCTGTCGTGTAAATCTTCCTAATTCTGCTCTTTTTGGCCCATGCTTTTTTTCTCTGGCGAATAAGCCAAAAGATGCTTCTGTTGTCGGACTTATGCTTTTTAGCTTGTCACTGGTATGACTTCAGTGTTTCTACATGGTTGCTGTCTTCTACTATATTCTCCATATGGTGATCTTTACATGTAGAAAAAGATTAGAATTAATTAGATAAAATTAAATAGGTTTTACAAATAAATTATATGGAATTTGGGATATACTCGGCAAAGTATCGGAGTCAGTGTATTTGACCTGCATTAGAGCTTCCTTGGGATTCGGTTCTGGCCACAATAGATCTGAAATTCGTGCAAGGGTTTGGCGTATTGTCCCGTAACTACCTATAAAGTTTGTTGCTGGTTGGTTGTATTATGTTTTTTTAGGCCATGATGGAGACAGTGAGGTAACATTAATTTGGTCCATGTTATATATTATTTGGTGTAAAATATCTTTTTGAACCCAGTTTCTACATCTATCTAATCAGCAAGCTGTTGTATATCACGAAAATAAAGTGCATAAATTTTTAATAGTTATTGTTTTCGTTTGAATAATAATACGGAAATTAATTCATAGATCTTCTTATCCTCTATATCAATAGGCAAAGCCGCAGGCCTTTTTGTAAGATGTAATAGTTGGGGGGAATCTTAACAATAATGTCCCGTCCACTGGTTGTGTGTCATGAGGTTGTTCAATCGCACGATTTTGTTATCGAAATAGAATCTAGATTATTCGATTGCTTTTAATCATAAGCGAATAGATGATTTGCAATGGGTATTACATTGTTTATACTAAACTCCTAACATAAACTGGATTACTTTCAAGATAAATTATCTTTTATCATGAACTAAAGAAGTAACTCGTTCCATTATATCTTGAGTAGATACCTTCTGAATAATAATCGTATGTATGAAAAGTTGCCAAGACAATATTCCTATATCGCGTGAGCCATGTATATATTTGTGTTGTTTGTTTTCCGGATCTTGAATATGGAGATTGACTGGTGAAATTATCGAATTTTACCCTTCTAATGGATACAATTGTTTTCTATTTCATTTTGATAATGAGTGTTGGTTATTAACTTATATTTCATATCCAACTAAATACATTTTAACTAACAAGCACCAACTGCGTCCTGCCACGTCAATAAACAATTATAGGGATTTTGCCTTTAACAGTACGTCCTTAGTTCCTAGGATACCATGGAATTTATAATCACGACGGTATCTTGATCTGTCCCCTCGGCACAATGTCCGACTGCTTGATTAATCCAGGAACATATTAGTTGATGTTCTTGTGTCGAAGTTGTGGTACGCCATCATCCTAGCCAAAATGATTATATTGATTTGATTGTTTGAATTAGACATCATAAAATATTGAAAGAGTGCTGATCATGCAGCCGATCCCTCGTAGGCGTGGACCTACCTAAGTGAAGTTCATGTGTAAAACATTACATTCAACGCGCTGATATCACATATCCATATTCTTCATTTATTATCTCGAATCACGCATCTGGCTTTTAAAGGAAAAAAATAGTAATCACCGATTGCCATCTAAACTGAAACACCTGTGAGGTAAATGTGTTTTGGGTAGCAGAGGTTCATCTTATATTAATTGCTAGATATGTTTTGCTAGCTTACGCTAACCAACACATAAAAATCTGAGTTCACGAGTTTTCTGAGTTCTTAGGTTTCCTTAAAATTCTGAGTGGAATTCGATTTGAATGATCAATGCGGGAGCATTGATAGCCTAAAAGGATATCCAAATCAGAAAGAAATAATCGAGTTATTGACAGTTATGCCCTACCGCACCTCCCCTCAACATAGGATAAACCACCACTCAATGAAAACAAGGGGCCCTGGTTAGGTGATTCGCTAACCGAAAAGCTGCTCACCGCCGATGCTCCTGAGATGCCAAAAAATGCAACCGCATACTATGGAATTACCTCATGGTGTCCAACGACACCAAGATAGGAAAGGAAATCATGTTGTGCAGACTTGCAATTAGGCAGAAAAAAGTTGTCACGAGAGACGGCATTTAGAACATAGGTGTCAAAATATGGGTGGGGAACCTCCGTCTGCCGATATGTAATTGATTATCTGTGACTGCGTTAGGAGCAAAAACCAATGGACGATTCCGCATCAGAAGCGAATGAAAATCAGGTGTGGTATACGCCATTTAAATCTTTAAATTGTGCCGAAGAACATTCACCCAGTAGCTTTTTCTTGTGAAGGTATTAGACGATTTTGTAATTGCATCCAATGCTCACTCCGGTAGGTCTATGATTGGGCAGGGCGACAAAAGTTCCCCATTGCCCTAATTGACCGATTGAGAAGATACACTAAATTATAGTTGAATTGACTATCGCAAGTTGCAGCGGAACTGAAACTGAAGTAATTGCGAGAAGCTTATCTCGTATACCCCTCCACTAGAAATAGGAATGGCGTTATGCAGTTGCAAAACTCAAATATACGCGTCATCACATGGATATTGTGTCGACACTGATGGATGTAATGTCTGATAGTGTGAAAGAGTTCCTCCTCCGAAGGGCCTAGACAGTTAGAACCGTTCAAAGATATTGAATTCGTAGTCGGAGGACTTGTCCCAATAGTTTGGTATCAAGAATAGACGGTTGAAGCTGTTAAGACTCAACCAGTTAGAATATGGAATATGTGGCTACATCAGCAGATGGTCCCAGCTGTAGCGTCTCCACCATGCTGAACGATTTTTTCTCCGATATATGAAGCATCCTGGCCAAAACTCGTATCAGCGATGATATTCCATAGCTGATTGTAATTTGAGCACTCACGAACAACCATACCATTCACTTCAGCGTCCACTCGGGAAATTATCGCTCTATATTTCTTGCAAACCGCCGTCTTCTGTTTTGCCATTATGCATTATCAGGGTATCAGAATCGACCAAGCGTTAGTTTGGAAGGAAGATCTACGGTTATGACACCGGTTATTTGTTGCAGTCGTGGAATTCAGGGTAACTGAGTCTTTTGGTAGCCCTTGAATAATTCTGTATTTTTTCGGACCAAGTAATTTGCAGGTTCTTTGGATAAGCCGACATGGAAAGTGCTTGTATAAGTATTGTTTTTGAAAATAATAAAAAAATGTTTTTTATTTTTTACCTTCAGAAAGTATATATTTGTTTGTAATGATGAGAGACTGCTGGTCTATTCAAAGGATTTGCAATGCTGGATCATTGTTTCTTGGCCTTGCCATTCGGTAGCATGGCTATTATATCTAGTTTTGATTGTGCAGAATTTCCAACTTTTTTATGTTTGGAATCAAACATGTTTATTTTTGTTTGAAGAATCATCCATGTTTTTTCTAAGACTTGTCCTGGAGCCTGACGCTTCCCCGAGATTTCTGATTCAAGAAACATTTGGTGTTGATGATCCAAAAGCAGAATCCATGGTCTTCTCTAGGCACGTTTATTGCAAAAAGATTTTTTCTTTCTCTTCGTCTGATAACCCACTAGGTTCCGCTTGCTGGTTTCCTGTTTGGGCTGTTGTTTCTGTTGTTTCTGTCTGAACAGATTTGACCAGTGTTTCCCACAGCTGAATGTTGGTAATCACAATCTGACTGACCATTGTTGCGGGGCTTGTGCAGGAATTTTTGATGGCATACTCATATGGATTAATACCCCGCATTCCTAGACTGTTTCCTGTCAGTTGGGTAATTTAATGTTTTAATGATGGAGCTCGTTGGAGTAATATTCCTACCTCTTGCAATTTGTTTGATGTGATTGGACTTGTTATTACTGTCTTTTTTTTTTAACAACTTTCCTTGTCCTCGATTTTGTTATAATATAAATGTCCTAAAATTAATGTATTCCAGTCAATATATATTTTGGCAGCCACAAAATACCAAGAGGGTTCAGAATAGATATATAATGGTACGAATGATGTCGCCTCATTTGCCTCTAACCTAGCCGTTGCTAATCAGATATCAATAGGTGTGATTTCACCAGGTTATTACCAAAACACGAATTGGTATTGTATTTCAGTTCCAATTTAGCTGTTGGTAATTCTAACGACAGTAGTGGTCTCTTTCTAACAATCTGTATCCAATCGTTGATTATTCGTCTAATCTATCAACAATAATTCAAATTGCCTATATATCCAAAGACTGAAGTTTTTCATCAAATGCGGCATGTATTTTTCATCAAATGCATCAGTATTTTTCATCGAATCTTGCTGTTGAAAATAGCAATAACATTGTTGGTATCTGTCAAATTATACATACGCAATTGGAAGGATTCACCGGCTCAAGATACATCAGGACTGATATTATCAGATAAGCCTGCCTTATTTGATGGGGTATACGCTTCCTTGACGGGGAAGCCTCAATTTATTCTCAGGATCATATAACGATCTCAAACAAATAACCCGCAGTAGTCAATACATGGGGGAATATTACTATTAGTGGAGATGCCAATTAAAGGCGTAGGTGGGCTAGGCTTAACATTAAATAGCGATGGCGATATCAAATTATACGACAGACGTTAATAATGATGGGGATTACTTGCAAAAACACAACTGGTGGCATAGGACTGGTGCTCACATATAAGCACCTTATTGTCACTAACTGCTAATGCTCAATTAGGTATAAGCGTACTAAATCCGGCTACGCATTGGATGTTTCTTGGGGACGCTGAAGAGTGAATTGCACAGGGATCTTTAGAGTCGGGAGGAAATCCTATCAGCGTGTTTGATGGAAAATATTCCTTCGTTAACGGAAAAACCCCAATTGTTTCTCCGGTTCGTATTTAGATTTGACAAATAAACCGGGCGCACCAAGCAGTAGTCAATACATGGGGGAATATTACTATTAGTGGAGATATAATTATAGGCGTAGGTGCTAGGCTTAACATTAATAGCGATGGCGATATCAATTATACCGACAGACTTTAATAGTGATGGAGAGTACTTGCAAAAACACAACTGGTGGCATAGGAATGGAGCAACATTCGTACACCTTATGACGCTAAATGCTGATGCACTCGATTTAGGGATAGGTAAACAGAATCCGGCTTACCCATTGGATGTTCTTGGGAATGTTAATGCAACAGGATTCCGCATCAATGGAACTTCTTATTACACATTTTAATGGAACCTGGGCATCATTGACAGGAAAAGCGAATTTTTTTCGATGGAAATTATAATTCATTAACCAATCGTCCTGTAATCCCTACAAGCTATTGACAGCAGTCGAACCGGGTGTAATGTTCTCAGCCCACGGGTAAATAGATTATGTAACGACCTTGATACCTGTTATTGATCTATGTGAGACATTTCCCAAAATGGAGTTTCACGGGATCAATGGGGATGCTACAAACATTAGTCTGACATACCAAGGTACCGAATAATCGGATAGAATTAGCTTATTTTTCGTGCGCAGGATGCTCCGGCTTCAGAAAATTGCCCCTATGTTTATATTTCTACTTCTGGCGCAATATTGGGAACTCAGATCGTCGACTCAAAAACCATATAGGATTTATTGACCCACAAGAAATCATTAAATAAAAATTAATCAATTAATGCCTGTAAAAGACACATTTAAACATGACCAGATAATGTCGATTATGGCCTTTACGCTCAGGATGTCCAAGAGGTTTATCCCATCTTGTTGGTAAGACAGTAATGATAATTTAACATTAAATTGAAATTCCAGACTTGTTCCACACTTGATTGCAGCTGTCCAACAATTGAGTGCTGAAGTGAAGGAATTAAATATAAAATTGAATCATACTTAAGAATCTTGAGCATATTATATATTACAAGTATAATAAGATGAGCGACACGTGCATCAAAGTTCACACTTATTCTAAGTGAAATCCACAAGACGAAAAATGAAAGAAGACCTGATATCGTGCTTATGTAAATAATCTCGCCAGATTTGCAACTGTAAAAACGGTATCAAACAGATGAGGCATACCGTGAGAGGCAACAAGCTAATACCACGGAACAGGTATCAATGATCCTGAATTTCGGGCGAAAAACGAAATGAACGTGCAGACTATATCATATGCAAAAAAAGGCGTTATTATTAGCAGAAACTGTCCGGAGTGTTTCATTTAAAAAATTGAAATGCGCATTATTTTTTTTGAGTATTTTAGAGTAAAACGCAATTAAGAGATTGTTCACATATTAATATATTACAGAATATAATGGCATCACAACAAGTTTGGTACAATTTTACAAGAAGCACATGGTAACAGGGGAAGCTCCACGCAGGATTACAAAGAAATATGTGATAGCAGAGGGGCTACGAATCACTAGAGGATTTCTATGATGCTGTTGGAGTCCGAGAGGAAATCATGAAAGCAAAGGAAAAGAAGGCTAGTAGGCAAAAGAAGAAGGCAGTATGATATAGGGAACGCTATATGCAGAAAAAGAAAAAAAGGGAGAGGGAGTTAGAGGAGAGTAAGTACGAGAAACGTGTTGTACGAATGATGTGTTATAGCTTTGACACAGCTTCCAAAAAACAACAAGAAGCCGGCATAACACACCATATGTATGCCGATGAAATAACATCATTTTCAAAAGCTTGGAATCCCGTCAGAGACTTTCCGATCAGGCAAATTCTTGCATATTGGCAGCCTTGAAGGCTTCATAATTCCTAAAACATCAAGATACTATGAACTGCTCACAAATCTACAAGGAACAGACTACAAAATGTTTCCTGATTATGTTGACTTCATTCACCACAATCTTCCAGGATGACCCAGATGCAGCAGGATACATGCTAAAAATCTTTTAACAATACAAATTGTATTCAAATTATTTCAAACGGAATCAAGCGCCCAAGACGCCATAATTCCCTTTCAAATTCAGAATCATACAAAACAATGCAAACGTATGTTGCGACTACAAATACTTGACGCGGGAAATTAACGTTGAAGGGAAAGACACATTACGAGTTCTATCAAGCACCTGGACTATTTGACTCTCCCTCCAATACATGTGCTTTTCAGGTTATTCTACAATCTTTTTTAAAGGGAATCATATGACAAGTATTACACAAAACTTTGTATCCCCAGGCCACCAATGACCTACGAGTCATTGTAACAGAGATTTTTTCAACCAAGACTCTACCGAACACACTGATGAAGACGTGGGCACGATCGAACTATTTCCTCAAATGGTTTAAAACCCACAATTTTGGATGCATGGTATAAACGACAATGAGAACCAATATCTACAGGATGTACCCAGAAAAATTACATTCTATTATTCTCTCATTGACAAAAAAAGTCATTCAATAAGTCGTCTCATAAAACCCGTATTGGTAGCTCCATCATCTGAATTCAAGTTGCCCAGTGAGAAAGAAAAACAGACTACCCCCTATTGCAATAGCAAGAAATCCAAAAGAGATATTTTGCCAATCAATCAAGAACTAAATCCTTGCTGAAAATAAAAAACATTAAAATAATTTATAATGGCAATCTGGCATTTATTCTAGAACATTTCGTGAATATTGAAGGAGTAACCCAGCATTAGGCACGCGAGGGGTTCGACAATTACTGGGAATATATTTGAATCACTTGGACTCGGTTAATATTTCTATCCATCCGCACTGTGTTAAGATAGATGGATGTATCGATTGTGATTTAGAGAACATAGATAGTTATAAAAGGTTTCACACTAGAAATCATTTGTCACGAAATCTATCCTCAACAAAAAGACCATTTCCACATACCACCACTGTAGTTGCAAGGTATTTAACTGGTATTCAGAGTCTGTTTCCTAATGGTAGGCTAAACTTGTCGATGAAGATCTATCTCTTCGCAGTGTTGAAGAATATATAGGATTAGATTTTAACAAACACTATGCTTCATGTTTGATACATTATTTTTGACAACAATGGGTTTTCCAATTGTTTCACGTGTGAGGCCGTGGGAGTACATTCCAAGCTAATGAAAACAGACCTATCAACAACGAGTTCTTGTATGTTGTGAAATAACTAAAAAAAACACAAATATATACAACAAAAGAGGACGTATGTTACTATACGGTTACGAAGTGTTACAACTAAAATCAATGAACGTCGAATATAGCGTATTATCATATTTCGAAGATTTCTATGGGTTAGAGTGTGAAGAGCTGGGAGATGTGGTGTCCTCGTGTTTTGATGAAAAATATGAAGATATCCCACTAAAACTTAGAAAGGGAATCCAAATAAAATGTCTGGATTATTGGGAAAAGATATACACACCGTAAGACACTCGGCTGTATTTACAAAATATGATGACGCTTGCATTTACTTCGCGAAGAGAAGGTAATTCATCTTTTCGTAATCAAATTAATGGAAAATTTAATATATCGTAAATACAACAAAAAAAAACAGAACTAACAAGCGGGTTTTTAACAATGAGAATAGCTATTGTCAACAGAGCAAGTTCCAACTAAACCAACTTGATAGAAACATTGTCTAAATCAAACATCGAGGTTATGGCCGTCAAAACAGATGCTATATATGCTGTGCATTGAAAAGGAAACGATTTCAGTTGCATCGAACACCTTATTGGAAACGAACTGGGTCAATTGAAATGGGAGAACAAATCAATGCCACCAAATCATCATATTGATAACATCACCCAGAAGTGCGTGCAAATCCCATTACCAGTCTTAGGGGAGAATGAAAAACCTAATCCTACACTCCCCAAGAAAATCAAACAATATATTCAAACCAATCTAGACGAAATATATATTAAAACCATATGTAGAACCACCAAGTACAAAAAAAGGTAAAAAATAAGACATTTGTTAACGGTCTATCTGGTTGTGGTAAGTCTTAACACTACAATGTAGATGCATTAAAAGGTTTAAACCCCACCAGATATTGGTAGTGGCTCCCTGGAATAGCCAAGTATAGAGAAGCTCTCAAGAAGAACACTATATCAACGCATGTACATTTGACAGCCTCATGGGATTTGAAGCATGATGGGAATAAACACTAGGTTGTAATTCAATGGAAGGAATTGAATGCATTATCTTTGAGGAATATAACTTTGTTCTGCTCACAAGAAGAAATCTGGTTGACGTATACAAGTTTTATGCAGAATAATGATGATATATTGGTATATTGGCTAAACGCGCCCGACTCTCACCAACTCGGAATCCATAGGTGATTGACGTAAGCACTGATATTAAAAACGACTATATCACAAAAAATGTTCAATTTCGGACAATGACGTTAACAGAGAATCAATCGATTGGAAACAGATGAAGATAAATTGGAAAACTGATTGAATTTTTCAATGACCTATTTCATTCTGATTTGGGTAGTTTATGCAACTATCTTGAAGCATTTCCTCAAAAAAGATATTGAAATCATTGGAAGACGCTCAAAGAACTGGGTTATTAATAAGCGATCACGCATAGAGATACTAGTTTTTCGAATAGTGTCAATAATATCTAGACAGTCCTGATTGGACAAGAAAAGATAGAGAAAGCTGATAAACACCAAGACACTGGGACAATGGAATCAAATATCATTACAAACAGGAATTGTCTCGCAAAACAACAATAAACAGAGTGGCAAAGGGGATCATGCGCAAAGCGCTCCAAGGATTCTCCTAAAACAAGAGCAAGAAGATAAAAAAATGCGTCCAACTACAAGATACATTATTGTTGGACAACCCAATAAACATTTCACGCTAAGATGTTCAAGACGAAGAAATTAGAGTCGATATCCCCATGACATGATTGGTCGAACATTTCAAACTATCACACGCTAAACACTCTGCCATTCAGAACAAGGTGCTTGTATTGATGAGAATTTGTCATTTGCGACATGAACATTATAACAGACATCCGCTGGGCCTACTGATGCTGTCTCAAGGTGTGTCAGGCTATCTGACGTGTATTTCCTGGACTTTGACTAGAAGGAAATTGAACTTGGTAGAGTTCAACGGAGAAGATTTGCGGCTACAAGAAACAAGACAGGAAACGAGACAAGAACTATCGTGCCTTAGCCCGCAAAAATTACATCACTGTGTTGATTAGGGTGCATAGAGCTTTACACAAAAGGAAATAATAGAATTTGCAGGAAAATGCCAACAGTACATGGGAGTAGAAAAACTTCAAAAAACCAATGCTACTGTAGAAGAGAGGGACAACGCCTGCATCATATCAAATCGAATTGCATCTGTGTATGTTGGACCTGCAACAGAGAGAACAACAAAAATACTGATTGATCCTCCCCCTCCATAAACCATTCATAATATAGTATAATGAATCTTGATCCATTTTGAAAGCTAATCCCCAAATCTAAAAATTGCTGGTCCAAAAGGCAAAGCTATTTACTAGATTAAAAGAAAGACGAGGGGATTGACCAAACGAGAATATCGAAGATTACTTCAATCCACGAGAGGCTAACACAAATTTTACCAAAGACCACAAAACACTAAATCGAATTCAAGATCACTGCAAAAACCCAGATCATTCCAGATTGATGTGGAATTATGCCATTGTCGAGCAAGAGGATAAATAACAACATCAATCAAATTCTTATGTGTATTGATATCCATTTCTCGCAAAGCTTATTGCTACCCGCTGAAAAGCGCAAAGATGAATGACGTCTTAGATGGCCTATCAGGAATTTATAGGCGATGTAGACGAAGACATCAATAGTGTATCAGGAGATAATTTTTTTGCATCTTCAATATTTGAAGTCTTTCAATAAAAGAACTAAATATAAGGTATATATGGACGTTGCAAAAGAAAGACCACATTACTCCCGATGGGAACAAGCTGGGAATCGTTTGACAGAGTTTACTAGGACACTGAAGGGTCTGATAAAGAAATACTCACTAGAGAACAAGACTAAAAAATGGGTAGACGCACTTGGTGAAATTGTTGAGCTGTATAACGACTCCCTCATTCTGGGTTGAAAAGATGCTTCGCCCAACGAGGTGTATGACGATCTCGATTATTTCGAAAAGCTATATGAAGCTCAATTCAAAAAAAAAAAAAGATGAACGACAAAGTGACCCTGAAAGTAGGAGACAGAGTGCGTGTAATTATTACAGAAGAAGACCTTTGAAAAGGAGAAAGCCAGGTTTTCTACAGAGATTTTACACCATTGAAGAACACATAGAAAATACAGATTCAAGCTGAGAGGAGTCAACGTCTGTATAGACCAAGCGAATTGAACGTTGTTACTAACGTGAAAGATAGACTGGAGCCAGAAAAAGAAGACAATCAAAGCAGAAGGATGCAAAGGTCAAAGGCATTTAATTCCTATGACGAATTGTTACTGGCTATTGAAAGAAGGACGAACAAAAGCAAAAAAGAAGCGTGCGAAAGCCCAAACGGTTTGCTGAGTAACCTCCTCCTGCGAGTGCGGGGGCGGAACGGTAAGCGGTAGACAGTCGCATCCTGCGCGGAGAGTAGAAAGGTGTAACAAAGTGTAACGAATCGTAAATTGTCGTATTTTGTGTATTTTGATTCGGCTGGAATTCTAGGGGGGGCAAGGCCCATACTTGGGCGCTGGGCGGGGGGGGGGGGTAAACGTTGTACTGGGGCCTGCCGACGACTACTATTTTTTCTTCTTATCATTCGCCTGAAGGCTCATACGCAAAGAAGCTGTGTCGCGTCAAGCTCCGAATATTAGGCGAATCTGTTTGATCAAAAATCACGGTAAGCTGCAGCACCGCCCACGGTAAGCCGCCCACGGTTACTCCACGGTATTGCACAGGGAAATCTATCGGACACTCCCCCGAGATATAATTCGTGCGGAGGGACTATCGGAAAAGACTCCTACTGGTTTTTGGGGGTAAATGAGTAAAATATCGGAAGAAAGACCCGGCACTCCGCCATGATCACATTAGTAAGTTATAATCTCGTAACAGAAGAATGCGCAGGGGCGTGATCGATGGAACGGCCAGCCTCCCCCAGCTCCCCGGCCCGCGAGAGGGCAGGGCCACCAGCAACAAGGCCACGCCAGGTTCGAGCAGTCAGAAACAAAGCTAGGCGAACGCTGGGCGAGGCCTCGGAGACATATACCGAAACACAAGACCACCATCCTCCTCCATAATCGAGTCTAACTACCTCAATCCTACTAGCACGGCTTGCAACTAGGTGTGTGTGACCTGTCCTTGGGAGGGGCATGCAGGTCCCAGGGGGAGAGCAGCTGATCTGTATTCATCCCACCTTGTGGCTAAACTGTGCGCAGCTGTGCAGTCCTGTGTTGTGCGAAGACAATCTTCGGGAGTGCCTGCTGTGTTGACTGTGACCAATAGAACCCCATAGCACCATTGTTTCAGGCTGGCACCTGCACCAAACCACACTCAGTGCGTGGCACAGGTGTTTCCTGCCATGCGAGACATCCAACAATCCAAGTGCGTGCTCATCACCGCGCATTCGCCATCCTTCCAATCAGGATGGCTCAGGTTGCACCACACCAGACCTTATTGCTGCGATAATGCTTGCTTGTTAGGAGTCTAGTATCTTCAGGCTATTTCAGGTCAATGCATGCTTGTTTAGAACTCCTTGGTAATCTTAGGCTGTCAGGTTATTTCACTTATTTTCAGGCTAGACTAGGCTAGTGCAATGCTTTTTAGGGGTCCTAGGTATCCTTCAGGCTATTTCGGGCATGCAATGCTTATTAGAACTGCTAGTTCTTCAGGCTATTGGGGCTATTGAGGTTATGCCATGCTTGTTAGAACTCCTAGTTATCTTCAGGCTAATTGGGGTTAATTGAGGCCTATGCATCTTGTTAGAAACTCCTAGGTCCTTCAAGGCTATTTCAGGGCTATACTCAGGCCAGGCATGCTTGTTAGGAATCCTAGTTTCTTCAGGCTATCAGGCACTTATTTCAGGGTTATCTCAGACTATATGGGCCAGGCACTTTGTTTGGCAGTCCTAAGTAACAATTTCAGTGCTATTTAAGGCTATTTTCGGTAGGCATGTCCTTGTTGGGACTCCTAGTATCTCAAGTCTGGATAATTGGGAAGCCAAAGCGAACATGCTCATGACCGTACAGCTGTATTGTGTTAGTGCATTCATGATCCTTACCCCAAAGTAGGGCAGACCTAGCTTCACAACGATGCTACTAGCGCACGCACTACACGCCCGGCCAGGTTGACATGTCATGTTGGCATGCTTGCAAAATCTGACAAAACTCAAGCAGGCATAGCATGTATGAATCCCACCCATATCTGAACAGCCTCAGCAGTGAAGAAGCTGCAAACTGTTGACAAACTGAAAACCTGTTAAAGTAAACAAATTAGTACGGCCTTAATTACGAGGCCGTGAGGTTGAGGGGGAGCAGCTCGTTTGCTTTCGCTGGGGCAAACCACTAAACCTGCTCATGTGCTGCTGTCTTGTGCAGGGTCCGAATGCTAGACAGCTGCATGCGTCTTAAGAAGTGGGCTGCAATTTCGGCCCTGTGGGCAGGTCAGCTTATGGGGCAGATGAGGAAATTAGATGATTCTCACAGATGCAGATGAAGCCACGTGGGAAGGCCGCCTGGTGGGATGTGTCCAGGCAGGTGGAGTGCCAAAGTGTGAGGCCCAGCTGGTGGAGCAGCCCAAAGCAGGTGGAAGGCCAAACGTGGTGAGGCCGCTGGTGGACAGACCAAGCTTGTGGAAGCCAAGTGTGGAGGCCAGCTGGTTGGACAGCCCAAGCAGGTGGAAGCCAAGGTGTGAGGCCGCTTGGTGGAAAGACAGCCTCTAGCAAGGTGGAGCCAAGTGTGAGGCCGCTGGTAGGGACAGCCCAAGCAGGTGGAAGAAGCCAAGTGTGAGGCCCGCCTGGGTGGACAGCCAAGCAGGTGGAGAGCCAAGGTGTGAGGCCGGCTTCGTGCCGTGGACAGCCCAAGCGGGAGGGGGCTGCCAATCCAGCACCACCATCATCAGGCTACCGACTAGGACGACAATCATGACCAGCACACCAAGCAGGTCATAACTGTTCACCAGGATGGACTGCCAGGCCGGGCACGCATTTAGGGGGTTGAATGGACACAGCGGGCAGCCGGAGAAACAAGATGCACAGTAGCATGGCAGTGGTCATGTAATGGCAACTGCATAGCAAACAGTTACAACGCGCAATCAGCAAGCAACAACAACAACAACTAGGATAAACCGCATGAGCAACAAGACATAACATCAACAGCTATAGCGGACCGCATCAGCAAACAACGAGCACCAACAGCTACGGTCCGCAATCAGACAACAACGGACTACAACCAGCAACAACAACAACAACAACAACAACGAAACAACAACAACAGCAACAACAGCAGGAGGCAGGAGCATCAGCAACAACAACAACAACGGCTACAATACCGCATCAAAGCAACAACGACAACAACAACAGTCAACCGCATAGCAAGCGACAAAACAACACAACAACTAACAACAGCAACAGGAGGAGCAAGAAGCAGGGGCAGCAGCGCAGCAGCAGCGACAAAACAACAACAACAAACAACGACGCCAAGCGTGGCAACCGCAGGCCACAAGCGCGGCACCAGCACAAGCGCTCCCACACGTTCTGGTAATTCGGGTCGAGGATCAACGTTCCAGAGCGTGAGGGCAAAGGAAGTAGAAACGGCATGCTGCTGTTCCGTTACATGGCTGTTGCCGTACGCTTGGCGTCGTTGTTGTTGTTGTTGTTGTCGCTCTAGGCTGCCGCTGCGCGTCCTGCTTCACTCCCCTGTTTTGCTGTTGTTGTTGTTGTTTTGTTGTTGTCTCTGTTGCTGATAGCGGTTGCTGTTGTTGTTGTCGTTGTTGCTGATGCGGTTGTAGCCGTTGTTGTTTGTTGTTTTGCTGATGCTGCCTGCTCCTGCTGTTTGTTCTGTTTGTGTTGTTGGTTGTTGTTTGTTGTTGTTGTTGTTGCTTGTTGTATGCCGTATTGCGGATGCGGCCGTACTGTTGTTGTCTGTTGTTGCGATGGCGGGTCGTAGCTGTTGTGTGATTGTCGTTGTTGCTCATGGGTTGTACCTGTTGTTGCTGTTGTTGTGCTGGATGCGGTTGTAGCTGTTGTTGCTGCAGTTGCCATACATGACACTGCCATGCTCGTTGCCTATGTGTTTCTCTCCGGCTGCCGCTTGCCCATCCCCAAATGGTGCCCGAAATGGCATCTCATGGTGACACGTGAAATGACGCTGGTGCTGGTCAATATGTTGTCCGTCAGTGGTACCTAGTGATGGTGGTGTGATTTTGGGCAGCCTCTCCTTCCTGCTTGGGTCGTGTCCACGAGCGGCCTCACACTTGGCTTCGCACTGCTTGGCTGTCCACCCAACGGCCTCAACTTGGCTCCACCTGCTTGGGCTGTCCACCAGCGGCCTCACACTGGCTTTCCCACTGCTGTTGGCTGTCCAGCTCAGCGCTCACACTTGGCTCCACCTGCTTCGAGGCTGTTCCACCAGCGGCCTCAACACTTGGCTTTCCCCCACTTGGGGCTGTCCACGCAGCGGCCTTCACACTTGGCGCGCGAGCGCGCTGTCCCACCAAGCGGCGCCAACCTTCGGCATCCACTGCCTGGACATCCACCAAGATCACCACCGTGGCTTCATCTGCATCTGTGAGAATCATGAATTTTTCCCTCAATCTCCCATAAAAGTTGACTGCCAGAGGGCCGAAAGATTAGCAGTCCCATCTTCTTAAGACGCATAGCAGCTTGGTTCACGCATCGGGACCTGCGAGAGAGAGCAGCAGGCCATGAGGCAGGTTTAGTGGTTTGCCCCAGCGTAAAGCAAACGAGCTGCCCCCCTCAACCTCTACGCCTCGTAATAGAGGCGTACTAATTTGTTTATGCTTAACAGGTTTAGTTTGTCAACATTTGCAGCTCTTCACTCTGAGGCTGTTTCAGATTATGGGTGGATTCAATACATGCTATGCCTGCTTAGTTTGTCAGATTTTGGCAAGCTAGCCAACATTATATATGGGGCGGTGTAAATGCGTGGGTAGAGCATCGTGTGAAGCTAGCTGCTCTACTTGGGGAAGGATCATGAATGCAAACACAATACAGCTGACGGTCAGAGCATGTTGCTTTTGGCTTCACACATTATCCTAGCTTGGAATGATACTAGGAGTCCCCAACAAGCATGCCTAGCCTGAAATAGCCTAAATAGCCTGAATGTACTAGACGCCAAACAAGTATGCCTGGGCCCATATAGTCTGAGATAACCTGAAATAGCCTGAATAGCCTGAAGAAACTAGGATTCTACAACATTGCCTGGCCTGAGTGTAGCCTGAAACGCCTGAAGAGACTAGAGTTCTAACAAGCAATGCATAGCCTCAATTCAACCCCAATAGCCTGAAGAATATACTTAGATTCTAACAAGCATCGCAATGAACCTCAAGTTAGCCTCAATAGCCTGCAGATACTAGGAGTTTCTAATAAGCATGCAGGCCCCGAAATAGCCCTGAAGATACTAGGGACCCCTAGAAAAGCATGCAATAGCCTGAGTATAGCCTGAAATAAGCTGAAAAACATAACCTGACAGCGCTGAAGATACCAGGAGTTCTAACAAGCCATCATGACCTGGAAATTAGCCTGAAATACTAGGACTCCTAACAGCAAGGCATATCCGAGCAATAGAGTCTGTGTGGGGCAACCTGCAGCCATCCTGACTTGGAAAGATGAACATGGAATGGCGCCGGTGATGTAAGCACGCCTTGGGATTGTTGGATGTCCTCGCATGGCAGGGAAACACTTGGTGCCACGCACTGAGTGTGGTTTGGTGCGAGCGGTTGCAGCCTGAAAACAATGGGCTACTTTTCTAATTGTCATTCAACAGCAGGCACTTTCCCGAAGATTGTCTTGCAAGACACGAGGAGCTTGCACAGCTGCCACACGCCCACATAGGTGGGGATGATACAGCAATGCTGCTCTCCCCCCTGGGAACCTGCATGCCCCTCCCATATGGACCAGGTCCACTTACCAGCCCTAGTTTGCAAGCGTGTATGTAGGATTGAGGTTAGTTAGACTCGTATGAGAGATGGGTGGTCTGTGTTCGTTAAATGGCGAGAGGCTCGCCAGGTTCGGCCTAGCTTGTTTCCTGACTGCTTCGACTGGCGTGGCCTTGTTGCTGTGGCCCTGCGCCTCTCGGGCCCGGACCGGAGCTGGGGAGGCTTGGCCGTTCCAATCGATCACGCCCTCGCACGCTGGCGGATATAGGTAGCTAGATGTGATCGATGCGGGAGTGCGGGCTATTTCTCATAAACTC
>JAJSRW010001993.1:0-22104 GCA_022414725.1 Microglena sp. YARC | reverse complement strand
AAACGAATCGTTAGCTTGAGACATCAGCACCAAGGAATCACAAATCCGCTCAACTCAAGGAATCAAGTGCCGTGCTGAACACAATCAAATGAGGAGCCTTGAAACATCAATGACTCAGACTGGTACTTGAAAGATCACTGTACTCGGTTACAAATTTGAATTGGTCAATTTTCAGAATCCCCAAAATATAAGGTGTCCAATATCAAATTCCTAGATGTATGGGTCTTCCTCCTCCAATTCTTAGTAAATTTCCTGGCTGTGATATCTTGACAGAAGACGCGTCCACCGCGATCCACAGCGGTACGATTCAATACGAGAAATTTTCACAATACCAAGTGAAGGTTCCGTCTTTCAGGTCCATGTTTATGAGATCGGTTAAGCCAGACAAAAGTCTAGTCGCGCCCCATAGTGGCTGCTGTATGGCTTTCGGACCTTGGCATGTCATAACTGGGCAGGGGGGGGTTTTGAGGAATTTTCGGCTCCAACAACAAAAGGGTGTTGATAAGTGAGAAATACAAGGGCCGCTTTCCGTTGGAGATCTTGTAGCAGCCGTCATCGAAGAAGTCTCCACAGCGACGAGGAACAAACCGTGACGGTGGGATGTGGGTGGTGTCTTTGTTTAATAAGGTGAAGCAATGCGTCATACTTCAAGATGCGTGGTCACCGAACACCGATGACGCCCGCAGTGGCAATGGAGACGGCTTGACATTCTGGCAGTGGGGGATCAAGAAACTTGGTTGTGCGAGAATGTTCCCATGTCCAGCGACAACGCCTTTCCAGTTGCGAACTGGTTTTGAAAATGGGCCTGACAAGGCGGATATATATATCGGTCGCATCGCGTCGATGAATAACTTCTTTTCTTCGCGCAATCGCAATGGTTTTTATCAGGTATGGATGTTGCGTTGTTTTAGACTCGTTTTTTAGAAACGCACACGAAACACTTGTCGTCGATTAAAGCCGCATTGAGTCTTACGCAACCGCATTCACTGTGGTTGCTAACTGCTGTTCTTTGAGTACCCCATTGCTATTTGGGGCCATTGGATGCCTTGCAAACATGCGATGTCCCGTATGATTCAAAGAGCATCAGAATCACCATAAATCGTTCTTCCCACACCACTTGTACCGAATTATTTAGAGTGACCAGTACTTTATGTTCATATATCCCAAGTCCGTGATACTTCGTAGCAAGAATATGACGTTAGTCTGCTTATATTTCCTAGCACAGACTTTGTCAAATCCCCCACCAGAATCCATCTTCATCCATCCATGTTTCTCTTGTTGTTGCAACTGGCACTGGAGCTCGTTAGGAATGTATCGTTCGATGTAATCACTACCCCATTCAGGCACGAGGCCTCTCATGAGGCGGGCCAATTCAAGATGAACATCTTGGACCCAGTGCAAATCAGTCGGACGTACCCGACACAGTGATGTCCGAAGCGTCATCTGTCATTCTATAGTTATTCTCAAATAAAGTGGGACACCCTTTATAATGATGGACGAGGCCGTCACATCCAATCACCAAGGAGACACCAATCATCATCGAATCACATCCAATAAGTGCTCCCCCAAGAGTATCGACATCGTTCCGCCGTTTTGATATAAGATGATTTTGTGCGCGGTGATCGTCTGAAGACGTCTTGGTCAGTCAGTCGTCGTCTTGTGGTCTGCCATGTAAAAATAATTGTACAACTCTCTCAGACTGCAGCCAAGTACTTGAAGCATGAACAAAGGGTGCTTGATTGAGGCCTCTGCCTGATGTAAGGTGAGAAGCCCAAGTGTTACAGTGAGAAGCCCAAGCGTTACAGTGAGAAGCCCAAGCGTTACAGTGAATGGTGTACGCGAGTCATCAAAATGAATCCAATCTGCCCCCTTCAGAAACAAATAGAGTCTGCTTGTGACCATTCGATTATTGTTCAAGCAGAAGCCTGCTTGGGACCCATTCGATTTTCTTTGTATGACATTGTTTAGTTTCCCTTTAACAAAGGGCCTTGTCTGGGACAGGGTCCTATATTATGGGTGAAAACGATTTCCATGTAAATACCCACATATTGTCAAGCAGAATCGCCACTCACCTGTGAACCATTAGCCGGCCATCCGAAGATCCCTTTCAACCTTGCAGGATACAGCAGTGCCCTCCCACTGCCACCAGGCCAGTGCCTCTGCAAGAGCTCATCAAGGCGCTCGTAGGTTAAGATCGACTCTGCGTCAAACATTCTGCCCAGGGCAGCGATGAAGTGTGTGCCTGCCTTGCACCTGCGTTTCTTCAAAGTCCCAGTTGCCAAACATCACGTCCTTGTGTGCAACGAGATGGAACTGTGGGCATCATGATCTGCTCTTGATGCGTCAAGCAGAGATCTTCCGTGCTGGAACGGCAGACCAGGGCCGGGGCAATGGCATTTCTTCGCACATGTTGAGCACGCGGATGAGTGTGCCGCAAAAACGTTGAGCTGCCACCACCGCATCGATGGCCTCAGCTGACACCAGCTGTTTGTAAGAACATACCAATGTACCGTGACGTGGCGACCCCTCATTCATGCCATGCCCACAGAATAACAAAAGAGCAACGTCCACTGAGGGCTCCAACAACCAAGCCAATTGGTCCATGACGGTCCTCCGGCACACGTTGCCTTCGAGAACCTTGATCTCCATACCAGAACCCAAAACCTTGTTGACAAAAACATCATGGTCCTTCATGGCTCCGCCAACATCTGTACCCTTCAAGTCCCTTGGCAGCGTACCACACTCTTCCAATGTGTGCAAAGCAAGAATCCCAACCCGTCTACGTAGTAACCTTGGAAAAATGAACAATGCGCGACGAGTCTTCACGGACGCCATCATGTGCTCTCAAATCTAATCCGGTACGCGAATTAATAATAATCCGCCGCGTTGTTCTTATGCTCAAATCAATGACGATCGATTTCCAGTGTTGCAACCTTCTCAAGCCGCCGCGTGGCATGATGTGTGATAAGGATGGACTACACGCTGCCTCTGCGTGCGTGATGGGCTGGGCGATAAGCCGCCGCCGCCGCATCAGTTCCGTGCGTGTGCGTGATGAGTCTGGACGAGGATCCGCCGGCGTGCATGGATTCTTTGGATTGCTTTGACATTGAGATGAATATGCATTGAGGTGAGATGCATGAGAATTGCATTCAATCGTCAGCACTTTGTCTCTGTACGTTTATATATAGCGTTTTCTTGTCTGCTGCGCCTTTAGGGACATGAACATGGAGCCGCCCCCCTGCAAAACCAACTACCCTTCTACGTCACCCAAGAGCAGTTTCGTTGCATGCGAGCTCCGCATTAATGCAACGCATGCAGCAACATTCGAACTACATTAATGATATGCGCGCTGAGCTCATCGCAGCCAACATGCACATGCAACAACAGATCAACGACTTGCGCGACGCAGTGCGGCGCTGGAGCACAGGTGCGGTGTTAGGACATTGACCTGTGCGGCGGTTGCGCTAAATTCGAGATTTTAACCGGGCAATTTTTGACACTGTTACACTCAGACCGGTTAATAATGTTACAGTTATAATTGTCCATCTGCAGTTTGCGTGCGTCCCTCCGATACATTCGGCAGTGTTCCGCCGTTTTGCGTGTGTCCTCCTCCGATGGACAAGTCAGATCTTTCGCGAGTCCGCAGCTGAATTCCTGCCCCACTCCGTGGGTCCCGCGATTCCTTTCATGATACCGGAATAGTTTTGGTAAGCAGACGCCTGCTTGAGACGGCAGTTAATGAAAAAGATAAATCGCGGATTCGAGGAATGACTCTTGGATGTTGGTACTGACTGCTCGACATAAGGAGTAAAAGCTGTGCATGTATAATCGAGTATGCCTTTCAAGGTGGGGTTTAAATCGTTGAACATTGGAGTGCAATGTGCAAGGTATGCCGATGTGCGTCAATTGTTTGGTTTCCTGACAGTTTGCAGGTTTTGTTTCTACAACGCAATGCGTTCGAGGCGTACGTCAAGGACGATAGCATACCCTTAGACCCTCAAAAAATGTGGCATGAGAATATTTCATATCCGCAAATGCAATCTCAACGGACTCGTCTTGTGCGCTTTATGAGGAGACTGACACTGTTGGAGCACATGCGAGCATGGGAGAACAATAAGGATGGACCTAGACGGAGGGCATGCATTGTTGAGATTTAATGTGGAGGTGGAATGTATTAGAAAGGAGACTAACCCGCATTATTGCATCCGACGCTTGTTGTGGGCGATTCCGTGATCCGCTTCTGCCCAAACGAAACCACTTGTCTTGCCAGACAGTTGGACCCAACCCTATTGTCATCAATTCCACCTGACGTGATAGAGAACATAATAAGTATGGTAAGGGAGCCAGACGCGAATGCGCTACGCGCAGCATCTCCTACAATCGACGCTCAGTATGTGCCGACGAAGATTAGGAAGATGTTCGTCGTTCTGGACCAGATTGCTGTTTAGTTTTGTAAGTAAGCCTTGTCGTGGGTGAGAATGAATGGACGGATGGGGGGCATGCGAAAGCCGCATGTGAAAAAAAAATTGACTGAATTTGTCATAAAAGAAACCGATAACCACCACAAACACCCACAAATACCCACAAACACAATGGCAAACTTTACTGAATTATACAACGATGTTGCCAATGACACTTCATGCGTTCCGTCGGATCTATTTTGCGATCGCGCAAGAGAACTCCTTCCGCCCATGGCGCGCGTTTGGAAGGTACTTGCAAAGCTCGCCGTTCAATCGTGGGACAACGAAATATACGACGGAGAATTTTTATTGCCAACGCCTACACAGACGGAAACCACGCCAAAGCTGTTTATCGTCAGTCTGATTGCAGTCTTCGCCGGACATATCATGTGCGATCCCGCTTCCAAGGCATGCTTCTTGGTTTGGAAGCCGTCTTCTCGTCCATTCTTGTTCCGAATCACAACATCACATCACACGCAAGATTGTAAGCAGTCTGTTCATTGAGGTGGATGACTATATTCTCGAGTGTGTGGATTATGGATTAGTCAATATGGAATCTGGGAACATTGTACAGTACATAGCGTCCCAGTGGTTGCGAGCGTGGTGGCTCGGCGCGCAAGATCCAGCCGCATGTACCGCAAGTACATCGAGCACAAAAAAAGATCCAGCGCCAAAAAGCGCCTCCTCATCACAATCCCCAGGATCGTGTCATTGCTCAAGGATTGCAAGGGTCGCGAATAAGTAATTATTCGAGAACAACTTTTTTTTTTTTACCGTTTTTCCTCAAAGTCCAGACACTGCATCACCCGGCTCGGATGCCATGTCCGCCGAATGAGCTCCTCCCTGATGAATTACGGTTTACCAAAGAGGCTACTCGGAATATCATCTTCGAGAACCTCTTAAACCTGCTGCACCCCCCAACGTTGCCCAAAAGCAACGATCTGCAGTCTGTAATGAGTATAAGGTGTGTCCCACTTTATTTGAGAACAATATGATCGTGATCGGGGCAGATGCCACCGGTGCATGTGAGAAGTTCCCCAGTCATGTCCCGTGCGCCTTTGTCACCATTCCTATGGGAGAAATCGTTGCGATATTCAGTCCGTCAGGCGACGGCACATTCAAGACCCTTAGGGTGCCACCCTGGATCTCAAAATATGTGACGAACACACATGGCATGCGGTAGACGCCCTACGAATGGACATGATCAAGAAATGGTTTGATGTGGACGAGGCGGTGTTCCTGCACCACGGACCATCACAGTGTTCGTGCCGTCGTTACACCACCATCTATGACAACGAGTGATGCTGGCGAGGGCACATGCAGCCTGTCATGCACCACTGGGGACACGCCGTTGCATGTCGGAGACCGCATCGGATTGTATGCCACACTGCGTAGTTTTCGGCAGACATACGGTTTGCCATGCTGACGATTCATACCACAGCTTGGTGTTCGAATGCGAAGGCATCACGGGCGGTAGTGAACGAGTTGATCACAAACTCTGGATCACGCGGAGCGCATGAAAAGGTGTACGATCAAACTTTTACTGTTCCTATTTTTATATACATGTAAACATGTATACGTGTACGTAAATGTCTTCAACAACCCGCAATTCCTCTTCTACTTCAAAACGTAAGAAGAATTCTGGAGATGCGACTTTTGCAGCTAAGCTGGCTGTGTTCTAATGGTTGAACGCTCAATCACACGACATTCATTTTTCCGAGAAAGGAGGGCTTCCTTCACTCGAGTGATTACGTGAAGGGTATCATCCCCCTTTTGCATATGAACATCAGTCGCGAGGGTTTTCAAGTGGTTATGTGCACTACGAAGGGTAATTTGTCCATTGCCCTAGCTCAGTTGTGTAGTAGCAAGAACATCGAGGATAATTCTTTCTTTCGAAAAGTTCAGTTTGCCTGCGTCAGTGTGCTTTTTACAAGTGACGTTCTTGTTGACCGTTCGTAGACACGATTGAGACTTCTTATGAGACCCGCAAGAACGGAATTAAGTTGGTGAAAGCAGTTGTCTAAGCACCAGCGATGGCAGGTGAGTGCCGGTATCATCCCCGAGTCCTCGATCGCGTGGTCTGAGAATCTTTAAATACAAAAAAAAATTGAAAGGTTTTCGGAACGTTAGGAATACAACAAAAACCTCCTCACACCCCTTAATATACTGCATCTGTCATACGAAATGTTTGGAATCTCTGACGTCTTCGCAATCATTGCCGTCCCGACCCAAGGTATTTGTCATTTACGACAAACCCGACTTTCGTCGCCAAGCCTGTGTTAACACGCAAAGGGATGTCCCACACCAAGAAGTAATCTGGATGAGAAGGTGTTCCTGTTTCAAGTATTTGAAACAAAACGGGGCCAAAATCAGCACCTCCACGTGGTGGCCCTGGATACCCAACCAAGCTGAAACAAATAAAACTATTTATAATATTTATATTTATATTTATATTATATTTACTATTTTATTATATTATATTTATAACTATATTTATATTATATTTATATTTATTATTTATATTATATTTATATTTATATTTATTATATTTTTATTATATTTATTATTATTATTATTATATTATTATTATTTATTATTATTATTATTATTATTATTATTATATTATTATTATTATTATTATTATTATTATTATTATTATTATTATTATTATTATTATTATTATTATTATTATTATTATTTTATATTTATTATTATTATTATTATTATTATTATTATTATTATTATTATTATTATTATTATTATTATTATTATTATTATATTTATATTTATTATATTTATATTATATTTATTATATTATATTATATTTATATTATATTTATATTTATATTAATATTTATAACTATAGCCTTTGTTTTATTTGTTTTTGGAATGTTTTCATTTTACTGTTCCGCCGAATCCGCGCTTGTTGAATACAAAATCCTGGGCTTCCCTTATTTTTATCTTCGAGAACCTCTTCAACATTCTACACGAACCACTTTTTGTAGATAAATTCAGCAACAACGGCAAACAAATAAAACAAAGATAAGCTCTTTTCAAGTACATGTTTGTGCGGGCGCGACTCTCCTTGTTCGCGAGCAAACGGTACGCCCTTGACCCAGTATGCTTCGAGACTCCCCACAAGTGAGAAACCCGAACTCGAAACCCTATAACCATAAACCCTAAACCTAAACCCAGCTATGGATTGTACAAAACATCAGGATCCACCACTTCAGTCCTTTTTCATGGGAGCAACTTTCTATTGACCATGAATTGATCAACGTGCTTCGCAAATGCGAGTCGTGGGGAAATGCAAGAGGACCGGTGCGTCGCCAACAGCACACGGCGATGAACGGCGGAAAGTATTACGTCGCTGCCAATGCCTACGATGAATTCATGAGTGCCTACATTGAAGCAATAAATGCCGGAAAGTTCCTCTCGATCGTCGAGCAGCACCGATACATCGGCCCGGCAATAGTCGACATCGACTTGCGTCAGTCCCGAGCCAACAAGGATCTACGATGACGCAGACGTCCGCTTGTTCGTCAAGGAGTTATTCAAGAAGCTCGCAAAGTACGTGGTCGTACCCGAGAAACACTCAGTGCTTCGTCCTTGAGAAACAAAAACCGCGCCGAGAGTAACATCCCCGGCACGTGGAAGGACGGTGTGCACCTCGTCGTCCAGACGTCGTGACGCATCCCTGCATCCAGCACACCGTCAGGAAGGACATGCTGACCAACTGGAAAGTCGTTCGGGACGACTACCTAAACGATCCCAGTGACATGTACGATGAGGCGGTCATCGAGAGGAACGGTGAGGATGGATTCCATTAATACACTTGACGGAATACTAAAAATGAAACCGTTTTCTGGAGTGTACGGCACACCTTACGGTGTAACCAAATGGTGTAGCAACCCACGGGGCAGTGGAACACCAATACGATTTTGGTTCTTTTGGTTCTTTTTGGTTCTTTTTGGTTCTTTTGGTTCTTTTGGTTCTTTTTTAGATAACGGCTCTCCATCCTGCAGACTCCGTATCGTTCTTTTGTCGGTACTTTCGAGAAGTGTCCATTGAAGGACCAGCAGCACTTAAGCGTTCGACTCTTCCCGGTACCGTTGCCCAAAAGAACACGGGGTCTTTGTTGATGTGCAATGCGTCATGAAAGGAGGTTTCTTTGCTGGACGGGCCATTTTGTAGGACACTATCATGTCTGTCGACGCCTTATACCGTTTATTGGGATGTTTCATTTTCCTTTACTGTTCCGCCGACTGTAGTATAATATACTCATCGGATTACCTAGTACTCATCGGATTACCTCATTACTCACCACGGCAGGATGGTTCATGTACGGCTCCAAGAAGCCCGAGGAGACCTCCGCGTGGCAGGTAGCGTACACCGTCTCAAAGGACGGCAAGGTACCGAGGGCTGCGAGCTGTCGCCCGGAGAGCTGGTCCGAGCGCCTCTCGATCAGGGAACAAATATATAGAGACAGCGCTCACAACCGAAGGACTCCAGAAGATACAAGACGACCAGGAGGAACGTGTGAAGAAGGAGATCGACCGGCCGGGCCGCTACCGAAGAGGTCTACTGCGATTTCGCAGACGACGACGAGTCCTGGATGATGCTGGATAGCCTGTGCGCCCTGCTCGGCGAGGAGCGCTCCAAATGACCCGAACGAATTGGATGAACGTCGGATGGGGCCCTCAACAACATCCCGGTCGGCGAGTCGATTGCGCGACGCATGCTTTGGAAGCGCTTTCGGCATGCTTTGCCCGACAAAGTACGACGATGGAGAGCACGACCGCAAGTGGAGCAACATGGGACCGCCGAGGCAGGGACCGAGGGCACTCGGCATCGGGTCGCTGCGCATGTGGGCCAAGGAGGACAACCCGGTCGACTACACCAAGTGGTCTTCCGTGCAAAAGGCGCCGGCTCAGAACTCTACGCAGCGCCGGCCGACTGTCACCACCACCGAGGTTGACAGGCCGCTGACGCCCACACAGGACCACGAGATTAAGTTGGACGCAGTTTGCTAGGAGCTTGAGGAGATGACCAGCTCAGACATAAACCAATACGTGGAACTCAAGAATGGATCCATCACCTTCCGGAACGCAGAGGGCATCGATGGAACAATCGACCGCAACAGATACGTCGTGAAGCTCGGATCCCAGTGCCATGGCGCGATGCCGAAGACGTTCGCCATGCCTGTGTCGTCGCTCGAGTTCCTCAAGGACGTGCCACCGGACTGCTCATTTTGATGCTCAGTTGGAGACGTCAAATTCCGAGATATCTGGTGTGACGATTGACGAGCAATAACTATAAGGGACTTAAGGTCAGGGTGTTAAACGTCAACTCTGGAGACGAGAGAATTCGAGTGTACACGGATGCAGGGTCGACGTTTATAAATGGCAAGCGTGACATCAAGAAGACAATGGACATCGTGTACAAGCAGCAGGAGATGGCAATGCAGAACCGGTTCGGTATAAACCAGCAGATCTTCATCAACAACACGACGGTCAACAACATCATCGTCAGGTCAGAGGATGACCCCTACTACGTCGTCATGCTGGATGGGAATGCTAGACTACGCCAAGGCCAGGAGACTCATGAAAGGGCAACGGCAAAGTGTACGAACCCATCGAGTATTGCCCGTGTGGCCTACCGCGCGCTCTGCGACTATGAAGAATATGTCAACAAGTCGTTGAAGCACAACCCGGAGACGTACAAGATGCTGCGGATGCACCCTTCTCGCGGGAAGAGCTGTGTCGAGTACATGCGGTTCCTGACAGAAGAGGAGAGCATGCCACAGTACACAGTCGACAAGGATCTACTGTCGTTCTCGAACGGAGTTCTTCGTCTGTCTGACATGCGGTTCGTCCCCTATGACGGTGACACTTCGAGCGTGATGGGAAAGGTTGCTCGCCACCATGTCGACTGCGACTACACTGCATCTACCGACACGCCGATCATCGACAAGATCCTGGAGACAAACTTCGATGGAGAAGTTGCGTCGATGTTTTATGCGATGGTCGGCCGGCTGTTCTTCGAAGTTGGCAAACACGACGACTGGCAAGTGATGCCATACATGATCGGGCGTCGGTGGTACGGGCAAGTCTGTCCTGCTGAATACCATCACATCGTGCTTCGCTGAAGATGCTGTTGGCAATCTCTCAAGCAAGCGAGAGGAAGTGTTTGGTTCAGCAAACATATTCGACAAAGAGGTCGTCGTGGGATGTGACATGCCGGCTGAAATGAGCAGCTGTATTCCCGCAAGTCTCGTTTCCAGAGCATGACTTCTGGTGATCGCTTGAAATCCCGAGGAAAAAGGAGAAGGCCGTGTTCATCAAGTGGACCTACGCCTATCATTATCGCGAGCAACTACACGCCGGACTACAAGGACACTGGTGACAACATTGGGCGCCGCATCGTCTCCTTCCGCTTCGACGTCGCTGTACCAAAGGCAGAGCGCGACTATGGCCTCAAGGCTAAGATCATGGAGACTGGAGAGATTGCCAACTTTATCCACCGTGCCCTCGTTGAGTACGATTGCCCTGCGGAAGCGCATTCGTGGAGACTTCTGGACGGCTGTTCCACCATCATGATCGACTGGCAGAGCCGCCTCGCTGTTGCAACGAACAAGCTCCACGAGTTTCTTGAGCATGGACAACGAAGATCGCCGATACAATATCGAGCACATCGAGGGAGCCACGACACCACTGAATAAGTTCAAAACGGCGTACAGTAGCGTCATGAGGTGCATGTTTGAGAAGGACGCTGGTGTATTTCAACACTTCGGCTTCCTTTGCCCAGACACCAGGATGCATGTGTGCAAGTCATGCTCCAATGTGTCTGCCAAAGGATGCTGTGCTGAGTACTCAGCAACCAACCGTACCCAGCGTATGGTCATCGTCAACATGAAGCTGTCTTATGATGGTGATGAGATGGTATTCTGAACAATTTATAACCGGACTTTTGGGTCACTTGGAGATGTCTCCTGAATACTACTGTTGTTCTCTCTGTCCTCTTTTAGGATTTACAAAGTCTGAATATATCTCAATGTGTAAAAAAAGTGACCCAAATGACCCAAATATTAATATACATATGACTCCTCTTTCTCAGCTGTGTCTTCAGTGCACTAAATCAATGAATACTTAACTGGATACCGGAGACATTAGATATGTCTCTGACTACTCTTGATCTCTCTCAGCATGCCCAATGTGCCAAAGGATGCTTGTCTGAGTATCAGCAACCACTACCCGCGAACATGAAGCTGTCTGGTATTCTGATACCGGACTTTTGGTCACTTGGAGATGGAATACTAATTAGGAAGTCTCAATGTGAAGTCCAAATGATGACTCCTTTTCAGCTGTTCTCAGTGCACTGAAATTGTCATCAATGATACTATAACTGGAATAGACTTGTTGGGACAATATGTCCCAGAATGACTACTCTTGATTCTCTCATAAGTCATGCTCCGCAATGTGTATGCCAAAGGATGCTGTGCTGAGTACTCAGCAACCAACGTACCCAGCGTATGGTCATCGTCACATGAAGCTGTCTTATGATGGTGATGAGATGTATTCTGAACAATTTATAACCGGACTTTTGGGTCACTTGGAGATGTCTCCTGAATACTACTGTTGATTCTCTCTGTCCTCTTTTAGGATTTACAAAGTCTGAATATATCTCAATGTGTAAAAAAAGTGACCAAATGACCCAAATATTAAATACACATATGAAGCTGTTCTCAGTGCACTTGAAATTGTCATCAATGAAATACTATACTGGATAACGGGGACTGGGACATTCTACATTGGAATGTGAATGCCTCTTTGCTGTCAGGAGTGCTGGCCAAGCTGGTACCAACAGCAACTGTATGGTACCAGTATGGTCATCGTCAACATGAAGCTGTCCCTTATGATGGTGATGAGATGGTATTCTGAACAATTTAATAACCGGACTTTTGGGTCACATTTGGGAGATGTCCTCCTGAATACTACTGTTGATTCTCTCTGTCTCTTTAGGCTTTACAAAGTCTGAATATATCTCAATGTGTAAAAAAAAGTGACCCAAATGACCCAAATATTAAATACACATTATGAACTTCTTATTCAGCTGTTTCTCAGTGCACTGAAATTGTCATCAATGAATACTATAACTGAGATACCGGACTGTTGGACATTGGATATGTCTCCAGAATGACTACATTCTTGATTCTCTCTCAAGTTCATGCTCCAATGTGTTATGCCAAAGGATGCTGTGCTGAGTACTCAGCACCAACACCCAGCGTATGGTCATCGTCAACATGAAGCTGTCTTATGATGGTGATGAGATGGTATTCTGAACAAAATTTATAACCGGGAACTTTTGGGTCACTTGGAGATGTCTCCTGAATACTACTGTTTGATTCCTCTCTGTCCTCTTTTAGGATTTACAAAGTCTGATATAATCTCAATGTGTAAAAAAAAGTGACCCAAATGACCCAAATATTAAAAAATACACATATGACTTCTTTTCAGCTGTTCTCAGTGCACTGAAATTGTCATTCAATGAATAGCTATAACTGGGATACCGGACTGTTGGACATGGATATGTCTCCAGAATGACTACTCTTGATTCTCTCTCAAGTCATGCTCCAATGTGTATGCCAAAGGATGCTGTGCTGAGTACTCAGCAACCAACCGTACCCAGCGTATTGGTCATCGTCAACATGAAGCTGTCTTATGATGGTGATGAGATGGTATTCTGAACAATTTATAACCGGACTTTTGGGTCACTTGGAGATGTCTCCTGAATACTACTGTTGATTCTCTCTGTCCTCTTTTAGGATTTACAAAGTCTGATATATCTCAACTGTGTGTAAAAAAGTGACCCAAATGACCCAAATATTAAATACACATATGACTTCTTTTCAGCTGTTCTCGAGTGCACTGAAATTGTCAAATGAATACTATAACTGGATACCGGACTGTTGGGACAATTGGATATGTCTCCAGAATGACTTACTCTTGATTCTCTCTCAAGTTCATGCTCCAAATGTTGTATGCAAAGGATGCTGTGCTGAGTACTCAGCAACCAAACCGGCCCGTACCCAGCGTATGGTCATCGTCAACATGAAGCTGTCTTATGATGGTGATGAGATGGTATTCTGAACAAGTTTATAACCGGACTTTTGGGTCACTTGGAGATGTCTCCTGAATACTACTGTTGATTCTCTCTGTCCTCTTTTCAAGGATTTACAAAGTCTGAATATATCTCAATGTGTAAAAAAAAGTGACCCAAATGACCCACTGTCTCTCGAAATATTGGGATGTGGTTCTCTGCTGTTCTGCGGTTCTTTGAATCAAAGTCTGAATATAAGTTGGCGTTCGAATGTGTAAAAAAAGTGACTGCAAATGACCGCAGAGATGGTTATAAATTACACAAGTTATCTTTTTCAGCTGTTCTCAGTGCCACTGAAATTGTCATCAATGATATCTATAACGGATACGGACTGTTGGACACTTGGATGTAGCCTCCAGAATGGACTACCTCTTGATTATCTCAGTCTTCTTTTACGATTTACAAAGTCTGAATATCTCGACGTGTTAAAAACAGTTACCAAAACGAACCAAATATTCAATACACATGGACTCATTTTCAGCTGTTCTCATACATACATCTCATCACCATCAATTAAGACAGCTTCATGTTGACGATGACCATACGCTGGGCACGGTTTGGGTGCTGAGTACTCGAGCACAGACACATCCTTTTTTGGGGCAGTACACATTGGAGGCATGACTTGCGACTGTCTGGTGTCCGAACACCGGAACCCAAAGCGTTGGAACACACCGGCGTCCTTCTCAAACGGCACTGCATTACGCTGCTGTTTGCGCGGCTCTTTGAACCGTGTACTCAGCAGTGTCCGTGGCTTGCCCCTCGATATGTTCGATCTATACTGATGCAGAGACTTCTCGCATTCAGGAACTTTGCACCTTTCTCCGATTCGACGAGATTCTCAGGATCTTGTGGGATTTCGCTTTTTATTAATGTGTGAGGCTTAACACAATCTATTGTTTGACAACCTTTACCTACGCCGCAACGCGGCCCATGCAGTTTCTCCATGTCGGCAGCATTTTCAGCGATGGGATACATTAGACCCTCTCCGGTCGATTAACCACAGAACGCCAGAAGTTTGAGTATTATTTACGGGTACGTCGAATAATTCACGATCGCATGGATCAACGAACTTCTGCCTCCAGGTTCTGTCGACGGACATGCCAACTACAGCCTACCATGAATCTTAATGTGCGTGTTTTCTTGAGGTCTTGGGAGTACTTTGGAATGCGGACCCGCAATACGCGAAATGCTCTCCTCAAACATGTACCTGACTGCTTGCCCCCAGCAGTCTTGAGTACTAGCGAGGGTCTTGTTGGGGGTCTCGGTTTTTTTTTCCTCAACAAGTACGTGAATGCTCGCTATTATATCTGTTCTGTTTCACCTACTTTGTCACGGAGTCACGATGTTTGCAGGCGACGAATTCGATCACAGATGGGACCCTTGTCTTTGATTTTGCATCGACGACATTCTTATGATCTCTGTGCACAGATGCGCATGATTCCTTCTCTTTCCATCGGTTCTCGTGTTCTCCTCGGCGCACCTCTGTCTCTTGACTGTTCGGATGTGTCATCGCCCGTTTGCTGTTCTTGTAGTTTTTGGTGACCTTATGTACCTGCCGCGTTTCCAACAGAATTTTGAACATCGCGCCTTGCATCTGCAGCACCACAGTCGGAACATTGACTGATCAATTTCGAAGTATTCTGGGCGATGTGGCTTTTCTTTCGATCACAGCGTCATTGTGACGTAGCATGTTTCAGTAGGCATTTTCGCTTCCTCGACTTGTTTTCTGCTTGTTACGCCAGATGACAAAGACCATCTGCGATCCGGTTTGGAAGTAATTACGATAATCTCTTGTGGAACGAGTATTGTTGGTGTGCCCGATCTTGATGCATGTACCTCATCGGATGTGAGTGTGTGCGTGACAAACTCGCGCTCGATGATACCGTACACAACGTTGATGTCCTGTGTTTGCCAGCCCCGCCCCCCCCGCCCCCCCCCCCCCCCCCCCCCCCCCCCCCCCCCCCCCCCCCCCCCCCCCCCCCCCCCCCCCCTTCGTTATGATACATTGTTCTCAAATAAATGTATGTTGATGCTGATTACGTTTACACCCATATTCCTCCCTCTTTCTACGGGAGATTCTCAGATCTACTTGCTCCGCGCGGAAGATAATGTGTGTGCGATGGCCATGTGCAGTATCTCCGCTTGTTACATTTCGACAAATCACATGCTGATCCAAATGAACTGCTACCCCAAACGAAGCACCACGCCGTCCTTACTCCCAATTATGTTTGGAGTCATAGCACCAAAACGTCATCAGGCGAGAACGACAAGCGAGACTTTTGCCTGAGAGCGTCCGCACCCGCATGACGGGCAGTAGCTTTCATTGTCGGCACGTCCTCTGCCTTCACCCGGGCATTAGCTTCGAACGGAATGCAGTAGAAAAAAAAATAAAAAGAAAAAAGAGCTTACTGCGCGACGTGCAGAAGCTTCATTGTCGTGCACGGTCCTCAGCCTACGGCCGGGCAGGTAGCTTTCATTTTCAGCCACGATAGGCATCAAGCGCGACGTGGAAGTACATGAAAAGCGCATATTGGTTGTTGCAACCGCTACAGTCAGCGGAACAGTATAATGGAAACATATCAACCATACATTTTAAAACATAACTTCCTATTCAAATCATAAAATCACCATTACACAAACACAGCATGGAAGGTCTGTTATTTTTCTACTGATGAGTTAACCGATCATAATTGGAGGCGTCTCAAATGCGAATGAATTGCAAATGATTTTTGGGGGGTTGAGTTCTAACCATGTTAACATGGGTGTAGATTACTCGCAAATCCTGACAAGGCATGGATGGGAAATGGTTGAGCAAAAACAGGCATACTGGGAGATTGTCTCGAGTAACCCTAACAAACAATGGATTGGGTGGGTTTGAGCATGAAATCTCACAGCATCACTCAGACATTGTACTGCGAGACAATCCTGACAAATGTGGATGGTATTGTTAAGTAGAAATCCATGCAGTACGGTGGTATGGTGTTGATTGACCCATAAAAAATGGAGTTGGTAATTGGTTGAGTAGAACCCCGCAGTATTTACTGCGGGTTCGACATACAATCCAACCCATTATAAAAACCATGCAGGATGGAATATGTTGAGCACAATCCTAACATTACATGGGAATTGGTACAACCAACCACAACAAACCTATGGAAATGGATTAAGGATTAAGTATGAACCCTAATGTCACAATGACATTGTACTCAACAACCCAGATAAACCATGGGACTTGGTATATGGTTGAGCAGAAAACCCTGAACATTTACATGGGGATATTGTACAACAACCCAGATAAAGCCCATGAATTGGCATTGCTTATTAAGCGTGAACAAAACATCACTAATGACATGTACTCAGTAACCAGATAAACCGTGGAAACTGGTCATTGTATATCAGCTACAAACCCGATCGTTACGTGGAAATGTACAAGCCAACCAGGGAAATCGGGGATTTTGGAGCGGGTTTGAGTAGAAAACCCAACATCACGCTTGACAGGGTACTAGAAAAACCCGAGATGAAGCATGGGATTGGCGTGTATTGAGCACAATCCCATCATGTTAATTAGCGACATAGACATTTATGGATAGTGAAAAGACGTCGAAGCCAGCTATAAAGAACCAAAAAGTTGAGACATGTATAGACCAACCCTATGTATTCTAGTGTGTCGGAGTAGACTCTTTTGAAAGAAGTATAATGAACTCAATTGCCCCCAATCCATGGCACATTATCGGTGGTTTGTTTGGAACAATGTCAAGGTGATGTTTGGGGATCCCAAATCGGAAGCGACTGAATGTTCGTAAACAAATAAGTTTTGTACATACCCCAATTCAGAACATCCCACTTAAGCGGTTTCATGTTGTATGTGATCTTGATCAAATATTGAGCATTATGATGCTGCGCAAGCCACCGGGGTGTCGTTGTACGAGAGTATGCGAAAGCCTCCGCCTCGGCAGTGAGTGATGCGGGCATTGATGTGTCGTTGAGTAGGAGTGCGGGCGTGCGTGTCTTGTGTATTCAGTCCTGATTAATTGCTTCTGACATGGTGTTCCTCCTCTCTTTGCGTGTACTCAGATGTTTTTCGATCGACGTTCACAGTGAGTGTGTGTTCCTCCGTTGCGTGTGTACGTGTTACAGTGAAACAATGTTGGACACCCCGTGTATCCGATTCTTTGCATTCTATTGTTTTGCCCGCAAAGCAACAAAGAACAATACCATTGACAGCTTGGTGTTGAGAGACCTGAAGCTGACAAGACGTTCAATTCTCGTCCACAATATCGACTTTCCACTCTATTAATGACAGAGTGGAAGTCTGATATGTGACGAGATGTGTCGACTGTAGTGGACTACATTCCTTCCCAGGAACTTGAGGGACGGTCCCCGAACAATGAGCCATCCCGTGTCCACGATGTCAAGGCGTTGTGCCGACGTCGTCGTCCCTCAGATCAGCTACCGTTGAATGTCACGAATAAAAGAGTTTGCTGTAATACAGAGTTACGGCTACTTGTTTATACTCGTCTGACGAGTGTACGACGGTTCGAAATACGGCGTGGTGTACCAGCGCGTCAGGGATGGACGATGTTCGACGAGTAATGATGGGCTAAAGCATTCCCCAACCTCAATCGTGTCTAACGAAATAATTTACACCCCCTTATGACTCCTCTTTTTGCATATTGCTTTCTCGATTCTTGCACTATTCTTTCCACTGATCCCTGTCTTTCCAGAAAAGAATGCCCTACCAGGTCTGTTGCTGAAGACTGCTGCCGCGGGTAACAAGTGGACTCTATCCACCGCGCCTTGAATACTCCCCCGTCACCTCCACCACCTCCTCGAGCCCACTGCGGCATGGGGTTGCGCTGTCCCGCAATACCCAGACGTCCACTCGGTCATCTGATACCGGTAGTTGTCGAAGATGCATCTTTGGAGTTGTTGTGGTCCTCCTCTCCGGTGTAATTTCCCCTTCGCACACCTGCTAATATTTCGGAATCTCTACGTTTCTTGAAAACTACGTTGCCCTCGACAAGCATGTCAAATGACACGTTGTTGACAGCAAGAGGATCAGGGTTGACCATCGAGGTGTTATCGGTGAACGTTGTCTTATGACTAGAAGTGCCCGATGGCCTTGAAGTAACACTCGCGGACAAGGTTATGTACCATAATATGCGAGTTCCCCCAAAACCTCTTTGTTGATGTTTATTCTTCTACGACGTTGCCTCGACCACGGCGTTCTTACAAGAAACCTGTCAGGCTTGTAATCAGTTGCGTCTCTACCAGCAACTTCCAGTTTGCTCAATATCTTCTTTTGCCTCGCAAGAGATTCCGGGGCCGGGTTGGGTACATCTGTAAAAGCATTTTTGTGCGATGGGTCCCTAATGGCCTGCATTTAGTCACGGTTTACTAAACACACTTGCTGTTCTCCATGGATGTAACTGCAACCATAGCGAGAGCCTCGAACCCTGTGCGCCCTTTTTCGGATTGCACACTTGGAGGACGGCTGGTGCTGTCCTTGCTGCCAGATCTTTGTGTACGGAATTCGCAATACGGCAACTCGCCTTGAACGTCTCGTAAACGCATTGAACGCCGCCGTTGTAGGGACAGGAAAGTTTCACCCTGCCACCAGGGCAAACTATAGAAGAACCGTATGCGCTGACAATGTTTCCTCTCACGACATCCGCCTGGACCTCGTTTGAAGAAGCGTGCTAAACACGGTTCTTGCCACCGTAGAGCCGCAGCGCTTGCGCGCGCCCACCGCGACTTGGACATCTCCGCCCATCGAGAATCCCAGAGTTGGTTACCATTTACAGTCCGTAAGCGTTCAAACGACTCTAGAGATTGTGACGCTTGGGATGTCGTCCTCAGGTCGTTTCAGGCAGTTCCTGTAGTGCACTTCTCTGTCGGACCTCTAGATTTGAGACCCCGGCCTCTCAAACAGTCAGTACCGCTCCCGCGGCATCTCGTTGCTCCCGACTCGCCAGTGCCTCTTCCTCTTCCTACCCCCCTTATCTTTTTCTTGACCTTATTTTCTTCCAAGTCAAAAAGGCAATGTGCAGCGGGCCAGGGTCGTTTGCAACGACCACACATGGGGTCGGACTCGGAAAACTCGCGGAGAGTATTGATACTCTTCTTAATCGCGTTCCGTCGGTCCTTGATTGGAAATTCTTTTTTCTTCTCGCCGAAGAAGTGGGTACAAGCCAATTACCCGTCAGGTCTCCATGGTATGTAAAAACCACACCGTTCCCAGTGTAGAACGGATGTTTTCCACATCGAAGACCGACTCCAGTGCTCCTTGTTGTCAGGCCGTTCTTTTCGAACTGCTCGACGAAGACCCACGTCCGTTTGAGGACGCCCAGTAGGCCGTCGGTGTCTATCGTGATGAAGGAGTGCTGACTGTTTGGGATGGGAGCGATGTTGACCAGCTGGCGTAGCCCTCGTCCTACTGTGTCCTCGAGGTTATCGATTGATAAGAAGACGTTGTACCGGATCATCCTTGGCGCTGTTGGAAACGTGCTTGAAGCCCACATGTCGCGTGATCTCGTACCTAGATCCGATTGATCGATGCTGAATCTTCAGGTCACAGTCTTTGTTGCTCCTTAAGGTGAGAAAATCGTATCGCTATGAAGGGTCTTCTTACTCCCAAGAGGTGGATCATCGTAGAGACGGATCGTGGAATACGGCTCGTGCAATGCCGTGGACTCATCTTAACTCCTTGGCCAAGATCCTGATTTTCCCCTTCGAGTAAACCGAACTTCTTGATCCATTGTGGAAGAGAATGCTGACCTCTTGTAGTGGTTAGTGGAAATTATGATCAGGTACTTCTTCGGCTTGGTTTGTTTTCTTTTTTTTGTTTCTTTTAGAACGAGCGTGGCTGTACAGTTTCGATCGCCATCGTAGGCGAGCCGGCACCCACGTATTGTTTCTGTCTGTGTTCCACACTATTACCTCCACGCCCCTCAATCTTCTCCCTAAAACCAATAGTGTTGTGAAGAACCTTGCGACTGTGGCGTCCCTCGTCTCCATTGTGCGCCTGTCTCGAACCCTACCATAAAGCTGCCAGAATGAAGTTCTGGTCGACGCTAGGACACTTACGGTGAGTTGCGCAATCTGGTACCCTTCGAAAGACTTCTTTTATATCCGTGTACCGCAAACACCGGCAAGATAAGTCCTCTTGGATACGCTGTCGACCGCTCCTTAAGTTCACCTTGGTGATAACGTCCTTGGTTGTCCTTATTCCGCTATGGATCGACTCAGTGTTACACCGTTTACCAGTTTCTCCCGCCGTTTTTCCTGGTCCGTTATTTTTGGCCGCCTCTGGTCGGTTCGCGTAACGCTTGTCCGGAGGCTCTTTATGTGACTATCGTCGTCCATTATATCAGACAAGTATCTATTTCCTTTGTATCAAGTCCCAGAAATCGGTCAATGACTTTCGACAAAAGCCTCACGTGTTGTCTCTTTAAAACAGAACCTCAAAGCCTTATCACACATCTTGGCTTTATATAGAAATCGCGTTTGACCGAATGGAGAACACCCCTTCTATTGGCGTATGAACAAGGGGAGTAGGGAGGGAGTGTATAGTGAGCTTCCCACCCCCTTGAAGCTGCAAGTGTCTTGACCTTCTTTAGGAGTGGTGAAAAGCAACGTCTGTCAAGTGTAACAAAGAAACGCCCCTTAACGTGTCGAAACAAAACCCCTCCGAATCTTCTTATTCGGTCTTGTTATTCTTCTCAGCAGGAATTGGGATTTGAAGCTCGAGTTTTGCATTACTCTTGATTATGCATCAAGTTGCTAACCAAGCGATTGGTAGCAGCGGTCGCAGTAGTACATGTCACCTACCCATTCTTGCCTGTTGAGTGGTGCACACATGATTCTGGTGCGCCTCATAAACTTCTCCGCCAACGTATCTCCCAACGTTTCAATTGAAAATCCCAAGCTTCACCTCCCAAGCGTTTCAATGAAAATCCCAAAAAGCTTGAAAGGCGCATGATGATGACATCCCCCCCCACCCTGCACACCCAAGCTTCTCGGATCTGAAAAGAAGGTCTATAATACCGTTTTCGTGTACGTGTGTCTTCTCTTCGAATGTGGATACACAAGGAGGATGGATGAGACCAAGTTTTGTTCTACTCGTCTTCAAATATTTTGATGGGAATCTGACCAAATCTTGTGGCATCAGGGCCTTGTCCCGTAAACTGGCAGTGTGGAAACACGCACGACACCCACGAAAGTCACAAACAAAGCCGGCGCATTCCAATCATTTGGTCATTATTTGTCTGCCGTCGATGATCTCCGACGGGATGACGATGGCGTTGGAATGGCCTCTACCGCGGTACATGATGTCACTGACCATGTCTGTCAGCTTTTCGCTTGCAGCTTCAATTGCCCTCTCCATCGTGCCTCCGCGCCAAAAATCGCACATCGCACATCAGGCACGGTAACCTCATGGCAAGGAATATCCATCTTCGGACGGTAAACATGTGTTGTAAACCCC
>JAJSRW010000455.1:0-26155 GCA_022414725.1 Microglena sp. YARC | reverse complement strand
AACAACCCAGTTTAACGACGCGGGGGCCCTGGGCTTTGTGCTACTGTGATATTGAATAATGACTAGTTAATAATGCGGGGTCCACACTTCAAGCCCTATGTTTGAACGAAGAAAACAATCGCTTTACATTTCCTGGTATTTAGTGATATCTCGGACCCAGACGGCGAGCAGACGACCAATTTACTGGCTGGAGCTATGTAAAACAAGTTCAAGTGAAGTTTGACATTGAACCAGAGCAATACGGTTGTAGTTCAAGGTTCAATGTTTGAATGAGGACCAAAGGGGATAGTATGAGAACGCCGGGGGCGTGTAAAGGCTCCGTCCCTACGAATGGTGAAAGAACGGGCTGCTTTCTTTACGTAAGATCCAAAGCTACCTCGCACTTGACTAAGCGAAATACTAAAGTTGCACCCCAGTAAGGCATATCGAACCTAGCACCTTTTCAGATCGGTCCAAAACGAGGCTCAACCCAAAGGCATTCGTTAGAAACGGGATAAGATCAGTCAAACCTGGTTACTACTTCTTGGCCAAACCATTTGGGCGGCGCTTAAGAAGCGCGAACAAACGTCAAATTGCGTCAGCGCTTTTCGTGTAAAAATTCGCAAAAAACTGCGCTCTGGCGCCCTGAAGGGGGTTGGAGAAAAACCAACTGCGCGAAACGCGCAATGGGGCTCAAAATACCCGGCAGCGCGGAGCACCGCATCGCGCTCAGTAGTGCCCTGGTATTCATATCATGCAGAGGGATAGGCTTCTGTTGATCGGCCCCTTAAAGCAAGGGGATAACCTGGAATTCTAGAGATCATGCAATTGGCCTGATAACGTATTTGTTCCTAGTTTTTGTTTTTTCGTTTGTGGGTAGTACCTCAAAAACTCCTTCATGCTTCCTGTTATAAATTGTTATGGTAGGCAGGCCTATGCTGCTGTCCTGTCTCCGAACGATGTTCTGACTGAAGTTTATCGTAAACGAACCCTCTCTATAACGTCTGTGTGCCTTTGTATGATGTCCAAAGTAGTCCAGTCCCAGGGGTAGGCAAACTAGGGCTTAAAGTTAGGACTTGCCCAACCGTTTTAGGAAAGCTTCAAAATAAAAAGCATGGATGAAATGAGCCGGCCAATCAAATGTTTAACGATCGGGGACGGGGGGGGGGGGGGCCGGGGGTAGGGGGCGAAATCGTTTGCCACAGTGATCATTTAATTCACAATATTTATAACATTCCTCTCAATGGGTTGTGATAACCCATGTTTATCTCGTTCAGGCCGTTTGGACGAATCTTCATGGAATTTTAGAGCGCCTTCACTTGAAATTGAACTTGGTTACCGTACTTAGCTTTTGCCAGAATTTTTGCTGCCTCGCAGCTTTTGGTTCTGAATGTATTGCTTAATAGTGATGAAAACCATTCGCTAATTGAGATTGGCATAGCGATGGAGCGATTTTAATGCGATGCAGCTAGATCTAGGCACTAGCAGCTTAGATCTTGCAATTAAGCGATTGCAGCTAGATCTGGCACGAAGTGCCAAACTGCCTTGGCCCAGGCCGTCCTAGAGAAGCTAACCTGGCCTGGAACTCCTACGACCCTCCCGGAATTCTACCCCCCCACCCCCCCACCCAACAAAACCACCCCCACCCACACGTAGGGTAACTCCCTCCGGTTCTAGAGGGTATTCGAACCCTGTTTCGGCAGGTTAGGCTTTGGTTTCAGCCTTGGTCAGCTTTTCATTTCTCTGGGACTTCCATACTCTTGCTTACTCTTGTCCCCTTGGAACACATCATCTATTTATGCATAAATCTAAAGGTCACTCAACACATTGTCTTGGGACGAAACATATTGGGCAGGGTGACTCTCGGTATTGAGGAAAATGCTTCCAATCAGGTACGCTGCCCAGGGTCTGTAACACCAGGGTTTCAGGTCAGGCATACAGGAGTTTATGCGCTCGTCAGCAGCCTCGTTGCTTCCGAGAAGGTCAAATCACTTTTTCCTCTGTCGCAATGTTCCCAAGGATACTCCCTGATGAGGAGGAAGACTGTTCCCCTTTGAAATTAGGCTCTATAGTGCAGTCCCTATGGGCTCTGTCCAAATAGATGTATTGAAGATCCATGCCATGGAGTTGACTTTAGTGCATAGGCTGAATCCAACACAGAGTCACATTGGGAAGCTTGAAAGCCCCGACTGAAAGTGCCGTTATAACTTTTGCGCAAAGCAGAAGCTAATCGGAACATTTAGCTTTGTGCCTTTGTTGCAGTTCCGGTAACACTACGCGACCCGTTGAATCAACACTTCGCAACTTGGTGTAGGCATGTTGAATCAGGGTGGGTTGCGTCGCAACCTGGGCTTTGTTCTTAATCTGCATTGATTCAAACCGCTCGCCTCAAATGGAAGCGCAAGACGGTAGGCAGAGGTGCGTGGGAGAAGTGGAGATGTGCATGTTTGAGAATGGGTGGTTGGGGTCGTTTGTGTGTAGGGGGTGGTTGGGTGGGGGTGGCATGTCACTGTGGGGGCAGGAAGAGCAAGGAGTCGGTACTGGTGGGGGGAGACACGGGAGAAGTGGAGGGGGGTAAGTGGTAGTGCACCGGGCGTTAAATCATCTGAACTTATGGAGTGTGTGTGTATTTGGGGGTAACCTCGACCAGACCCTAGAACCCAACTTTGAGCTCGGCCAAAGTACAAAAGATATTTGGATAGGGGTATAAGGTATTATTGATATAGCGTACAGGACAAAGGTAAGAATAGGGTGTAGGTATGGGGAGAGGATATAGGTGTATGATAGGGTACAGGGATTAGATACTAGGCTAGAGTATAGGGGATAGGAGAAATTTAGTATAGGAGAGGATTTGGGTACAAGAGGAAACGATAGTAGTGGAGAGCAACTAGAGTACGGCAATTGGAGAGTTACAAGGGGTAAACTTGGAGAGGATGCAGAGAGCATTCGTCACTTATTCTTCCGTTTCCTTTTCTTTCCTTATTTTGTGCATGAATGGTCATTAAGTTCCCCTTGACTCGTCAAGCCGGGGGCACACTTTGGAGTCCAGTAAGGGGCACCAGAAAAAAATGTAAATCCAGCCTCAGCAGCATCAAGCGACCATCAGCCCATCATCAGTCTATCATCCATCAATTAGCGAGGAAATAGTGGACCGGGAGCCAAGTAGAGAAGCGACCAAAAAGCGAGAGCAACATTAGAGCAATTAGAGAGCAACTAAAAAGCAAGCAGTAGTTAGAGAGCATATATACATGGGCAATTTGGCTCATTCACTAGAAAATAAAAATCGTGAGAAAACAGCAAAACAAACTTTTGAAAAAAAAATGCCCCAAACCTCAATTTTAGTACAAATTCGAATTCTCTGTTGTTTTCTATTATACTGAGCACTAATTCCATGTTGTTTGGCCAACATATAAGCATAGCAAATTGCGATACGAAGTACGAAATTTAGGTGGAAAAAACGCTTTTTTGCAAACGTCATTTTTTCATCTAAATGATAACAAATTAGGATTCCTTGCGAAATTCTATCTATCTATCTATCTATCTATCTATATCTATATAGATATATAGCATATTGTATTAGGGGAGAGGGCATCGATCTATATAGATCTATATTGGCGAAGCTGGATTTTTGAAATCGGCATAGGGCACGTTTACAAAAATCGAAAATCTGGTTTTATAATTATTGGCATAGGGGCACCATTGCAGGCGCTTCGACTGGATTTTCCGGTGTCTATCTGATGTAGCTGCATATGTTGTAGACATACACAATATATCTATTTGCTATATAGAGATCTATAGAGATCTATATTTTTGGGCAATAAAGATCTATTTCCCGCCCCCTAATTGTTATACATTGCACCCTTATTGCTTTTGCACGATTTGTGGATCCTGCGTTTGGTCGTTTTAGGCACTTGGCCGTACTTGGCAAAATTTCTGAAGTTTAGAAGACTCATCAGACTTGTTACAGATTTCAGACTTATCAAATGTATCCACTTGAAATGGGCATTTAGCAAGCCGTTATATATTGTACCCTTAGAGACATATAAAGTGTAGAATTAAACTATCACTGTAGCACGAACTCAGGCCCCCCGTCGGTTAAACGATTGTTTGGGGTTCAGTTCATCAGTGTTTTTTCTTTTAAAGCCCTTCCTAACGATTGGGCAAGTCCCTTTAGCCTATTTGGCCTACCCCTGGACTGTAACATAGTTAATATTATTTATTATTAAAAACATACATACATACAGAGAGAGAGAGCAAGTAGATAGTAAGTAGCGACTAGAGGTCATCCTAGGAGTAAGTAGCGAGCAATTGACGACTAGATAGCAATTAGTGGCGAGAAAGCAATTAGAGAGTGGTTAAGGAGGACGGGCTGACGATTTGAGAGTTTGATATAGTCAAGCACAGTACGGCACTACAGACTTCAAAAAGTACACACCCTTCAAAACGAGAAATGAAATTTAATAACCAAAAATCAGTTAAGCTAAAAACTCTAAAGAATTATAACAGGGCTTTGCCATTTACCCAGCGGCACTACAGACATTCAAACATGCAAGTACATGTATGTATTTATGTTACAGTCCAGGGGGTAGGGCCAAATATGCTTACAGGACTTGCCCCAACCGCTTATAGGAAGGGCTTAAAAATAAAAGGCACTGATGAACTGAACCCCAAACAATCGTTTGACCGACGGAGGGCCCGAGTTCGTGCTTTAGTGATAAATTAATTATGCAATATAATTAAATTATCATCTCAGCTAGGAGGATAATTTAATTGTGTGATTATTATCGCATTTTTTATAAATTGTATTAAGTATTTCCATCCTTCAAAGGAATCAGGATTCCTGACTGGCTTCATACTGGAGTTTTATCCACCAATTCAGGTTCAATCTTCTTAAAAATAATTGTTATATCCTCAGCGTATAACGGACATTCTAATGTGAAATTCATTTCATCTTCGACTACTCTTCTACCGTCAACCATCATATTACAGCACCTGCGAATTCTACGAGAACTACACAGTGGCTTAACAGACATTCAAAAATTGGGTGTGCTTTGAGATGTTTGCACTCACGCGAACATGTTTAACCATTCCTCCTTAGTTATAATTCCGGTGCGTTATATTAGTAAGAGGGATTTTGTGCTCACCTGTGTGGGTCTGAAAGATGTCTTCTTGACTCCTGACTGATCGAGGTTTGGTTTTCCTCACTGAGTCCGTATCTTTATGCGCAGGTGTCCTTTTCATGGAGAGATTACGACGGCAGGATTACGGTCGAGTCAAAGTCGATGAGTGACTGAGTGCTTTCTGTTGGAACAATCGGCTCGTACCCGGCCGGGGGAGACTAGTGATGGGGGGGCTGGGGCCTGGGAGCTGTGTGGTAGGAGCACAGGACAGATAGGTTATAAATGGGTTGGATCCAAGAACGCGAATGAGCGAGATCGTGTGCAAAAGGGTAGGCATGATTAAGCGCCTACGTGCGCCTATGATCGATGGGTGCAAGGGGATGAAGTCACGTAATCGCTCGCGGGACAGCATTCTGGCCTTCCGGCCTCCCGTTGCTTGCGTTTGCAGTCGAGGTAGAATCTCGACCAAAAAGCATAGGTGGCAATCTGTGTAAAGCGGGAAGATGTCATCGATGAAAGCAAACGCATGAACTCACGTGTGGTCTCGCACGGAGGCTTTGTCGCCCGTTGTTAGCTAGTCGGACAATGCAGCCTCGGGTTTCGCCGATTTCAATGGCGACTGCTCCTAGCTAGATTCCTGTCCTGATATATAGTTCCTTTTCGTTTCTAGGTATTCAGGTTGCGCAGGGATAAGAGAACCGACCTGACGATTGGGTTCACTTGGAATCTGAATCGGTCGATGGACTTGCTATAAATTACATTTCAGACTCACTCGTGAAAGAATCGTGACAAGATAAGCATAGGCGGTGTAACACACAGGAATAGGAGTTAGGGAGCGCGCTTTAGGGTAGGTTTAGGGTAGGGTCAATCTGCACACGTCACCGACTGCTGTTTAGTCGGGTAGTGTCGGCTGACAACTAAGCGACTGATAGTCAATCGAGTAGTGCCGTAATCTAACTAATTATAATTCCAAGTCTAGTGGACGACAATTACCGTCCTTGGTCAAAGGACGCGCAACCGCGGATCGTCGGACAGGAGGTCTTCGGACAGCTATTCAATATCTTAACTATACAAGCCTAATGCCAGCCACAGGCCGGTACTGCCTCTGAGCACGTACTTTCGGGGGGGTCTTCAGGGTCTCGAGGCCGGGACAAGGATATGTCGCTGGGGCCGGGCTGGGGTCTTCAGGGTCTTGAGGCCGGGACAATGATATGTCGCTGGGGCCGGGCTGGGGGTCTTCAGGGTCTTGGCAAATCAGGGTCTCGGGTCGCGACAAGGATATGTCCGACAGGGTGATGCGGGGAATCAAAGACAACTCACGTAGAGGAGACTGGGACAAGGGACAGGACTCCAGGGGTGACTCTTGACTCGGGGTTACAAGTGAATTAGGATATAATTAAAGACTCAGGCGTAGGCACTCTATTTATAGGCCTTCAGAGGGCGGCGACTCTAGGTCACCATAAACCATGGCTTGGCCCCCTTCAATTGGTGGCGAACTAGATCAGAGATCGGGACGATTGGACGGTCCCCTACTATAGCGACGGAACCTTCCACAGGTCCGCGCCCTACCTACTACTCGAAGCTCTCATATCTGATTGTACTGCGCTACGTGCGCGTATATTCGTGTCACACCCGAATCGTGGTGTAACACTCACCCCCACTACCTCAAGCAAATGATGCCCTCATCATTAGAACTGAACCCTGGGACTATCTACTAGGTGAAAAGAACAAAAAAAAATTACATTCATCTAGCCTTGAATCTTGGACTTGAAATCTTGGACTCGGACTTGGATCTTGGAAACTCGGACTAATTACTACTTATCTACTATGTACCGGAAAGTGCAGGTACTTGTATCAGGGTCCTATGCTACTACAACCGTTCTATTTAGTCAAAAAAAAGATTCCTCGGGGGGCACGGGTGAGTACAAAAAAAACTAAAATATAATGTAGTCCACATCAAGGCGCACGCCTAGGGCGTGAGCTGGTGCCAGGTAGGCGGTGAGGTCGCTGGTGGCTGTTACCATCAGTGTCCTCGTAATCCTCGCCCTGCTGGTTGTTGAGCAAGGGCAGGAGGGGGGACTCATTGTCCATGGGCTCTTCAGTAACCTTGGTGTAGGGCGCTGGTGGCACAAAGTGTCCGGGTGTGCAGTGCGGCAAGCATTGTATCAAGACTGGAGCTTGAGCTGCAAGTGTGGTGTCTAAGACAACTCATGGCTCGTATTAAAAAAAAATCCAGGGGCTCCGAAACCAAGTGTAACACACAGGAAAAGGAGTTAGGGAGCGCGCTTTAGGGTAGGTTTAGGGTAGGGTCAATCTGCACACGTCACCGACTGCTGTTTAGTCGGGTAGTGTGAGTTTCCGGAGTATGTGCAGAGCACAGAGACGAGGGGAAGACGGTAAGGATAAGATCTTTACAGTTAGATAAGCATTCGATCAATGCGCTAGGAGAAAGTACTGGGATGCCGTGGTACCTCATGGTACCGGCATCAGAGTCCGTGCCATAGCTGGCAGCGGCACAGCAGTAAAGTGCAGCAGGGAGGAGTCCTGTGCACTCTAAGTCACTCTAGGTGAGCCGGTGAAACCCGGTGAATAACATCCCCCCCAATTCTTGGTATTCTTCATGGTGGAGAATTCCTGGAATTAGAGGAGTCTAAAGAAAACTGGAGGGACTTTAAATATTCATAGGCAGTAGTGCTATGTATGATAAAACTGAACTGACTGGTGGACTGACTTAAGAGGGCAGGCTGAAACGGGTACATGTAAAGACAGGATTGATCCCAGAATATCCTGTAGGACAGGATCTCTGCTTAAGGCTAAACTTAAATAGAAGAAAGCAGTCAGTAAAAATGCAATCAATCAATATCTAGGGAAAAGCTTGAACTTTGGATCTGTTAGGAAATCTAGCATGGTCTTAGAGGGGTTGCAGTGGCATTGACAAGATTAGTCAAGCTTGATCTTTCCAGTGCAGCAATCTGCTGCTCTGAATGCACAGAAAATTGGACCTGGGCAGAGCTTTGGTGAGCATGTCAGCCATGTTGGCAGCAGTGGGGATCCAGTTGAGCTTGATGCCTTCTTTCTTGGATTGCTCTTTGAGGAAGTGGAATCTTGTTTCCATATGCTTGAGCCTGGAGGAGAGCTTCTCTTGGTTCCATGCACTGAGTGCAGCTTGGTTGTCGCCATTAATGGTGAGTGCAGGGGGCATGGTACCTGTGGCAGAGAATTGCAGTTTCCTCAACACATTCCTTTCTTGGGCTGCAGAGGTAGCTGCCATGACTCAGCTTCTGTGGTGGACAGGGGCAGTGGCAGATGCTAGGATTTTGGATGCCCATTGAGATGGCTCCCCCTGGTTGAGGAAGACATAGCCTGTTGTGGACTTCCTTGTGATAGGGCAGGCAGCATGGTCAGAGTCACAGTAGCCAGTGAGGAGTTTCTTGGAGTGGGGGTAGGTGATCCCATGGTCAGGGGTGTTGGAGAGGTATTGAGGATACCTGTTGGCAGCTTCCATGTGGTCATGGAGGGGGTGAGCACTGTGCTGGCAATCTGTTGACAGCTTGTGCAATATCAGGTCTGGTGTTGACTGCCAGGTAGTTGAGGATCCTACAATCTGGGCAAGGGGAAGACCAGAGTCTGGTGTGTCCTTTTCAGGATAAGGGAGGGGAGCATCAGGCTGCAGTGGGATGGGGAACCTGATGCTGTTGGGCTCAGGGAGCATGCTGTGTGCCTTGAGCAGATCTTGAGTGAACCTGGATTGGCAGATGTGTAGGGTTCCGGCAGTTGCATCTCTGGTGATTTCATAGCCCACAAAGACAGATGGTTCTCCAAGATCTCTGGTCTTGTAGAGCTTCATGATTTTGTCTTTGTACTGCTGTAGGATGTCCTTGTCTAAGGACAGCAGGAGGAAGTCATCGACCCAGAGGAGGACCCAGATGAGGGGTCTTGTTGTTGGCCCAGGGAGTAGGAAGAGGCCTTGGTCAACATCAACTTCTCTGAAGCCAATGGCTGTCATATCCTCTTTGACTTTTAGATACCACTGCCTTGATGCTTGCTTCAGACCATATAGGCATTTCCACATGCGGCAAACCCTGTGGTCTCTTTCAAACCCTGGGGGTTGGGAACAGTACAGTTCCTCTTCCACTACTCCATTGAGGAATGCTGTGGAGACATCAAGCTGAGCAAGATGAGCTGAGGGGTCTGCAGCCATGGACAGGATGTACCTGATGGTGGCATGTTTGCAACTGGTGCAAAGACTTCATCATAGTCCATGCCAGGGCGTTGAGCATATCCTTTTGCTACTAGACGTGCTTTGTACCTGACTAGCTGACCATCCACTGATTGCTTGATGTCAAAGACCCATCTAGTACCTATGGCTTTGGCTCCATGTGGGAGTTCTGCTAGAGTCCAGGTGTTCATTTCTGCTAGTGCTGCTAATTCTGCATCCATGGCAGCCTTCCAATTCTTTGCTTGAGGGCAAGCCAGTGCTTCTCTTTCATTTTTGGGTATGATGATCTGGTCTGCAGCTAGGAATGCTAGGTGGTTAGGTGCATGCCTTTCTCTGCCACTACGGCGAGGTTGTGTTAGGGCAGCTTCTGGTGGAGGGGTTGATGCCTGTTGTTGTGCTGGTGCAGGAGAGGTGAGTGCATGTTCTGGTGCATTGCCTTGTGATGCCATGAGGTTGGGGAGGTCATCTGTCTGGGACTGTGTGGGGTTGTGTTCATTTCCGTGTTCAACATTGTTGTCGGGTTGATGTGCACTTTGCTGTGGGGCAATGGTTTCTTGCTGGTGCACTGAACTGGGCAGGTAGCTATCATCTATATCTTCTGGTGATCCCCATGCTCCCATGTTTGTTTTGTTTCTTTCACGAAATGCTTCAATGGCTTTGTTTTCTGAGGGAGAATGGGATGGTGAGGGAGCGTCTTCATCAGGTTCACCAGGGGTGTCTTCTTCATACATACCTAGAATTTCAGCATCTGCACTTGGGAATCCATTCTTTCCTGCCAGGTTCTCAGACTCATTGAAGGTGATGTCTCTAGCATCATAGATCTTATGGTTGGAGTCTACAACTCTGTAAGCCTTTCTGATGTGGGAGTAGCCAATGAGTCTAGTGATTTTGGCTGATGGTGCAAACTTCCATGTCCAGGATTTGGGTGGTATGTGGACGTAGGCTGTGCACCCAATGGTTCTGAGGTGATCAATCTTAGGCTTGACTCCATGGAACATTTCATAGGGAGTTTTGTCTGAGTCAGAAGTGGGGCTGAGGTTTCTTAGGATGCTAGCATTTTCCACCATGTCAGCCCAGTATCTGTTAGGAAATTTGGATGAGATGAGGAGTGCGGTGGCTCTGTCATGGAGAGTGCGGTTGAGGCGCTCTGCTGCTCCATTTGTGGCTGGATTGTTAGGTACTGTGAAGTTGAGGTTAATGCCTTTCTTTTTGCACCAGTTTTTAAACCGGTCGCAGGTGTACTCTGATCCATTGTCACAGAAAATGGTGCCTATTTTGTTTTCTGTAAGGACTTCATACCGTTCCAGTTCATGCATGGTTTCTTTGGGCACTGTGTGTTTGTTTTTGTGGAATGTGACTATGGAGTACTTTGAGTGGTCATCTAGAATGCCTTGGAAGTATATGCTGCCATTTAGACTGGGTACTTTCATCTTTCCACTCATGTCAATGTGGATGATAGCCAAGGGTCTTTTTGCACGTGTGGATGCTGTAGGATAGGGGTTCTTGTCCATTTTAGAGAGGACACATATTTCACACGTCTGCTTTCTCATTTTGTTGCAGGCTGCAGTGGTGACATCTGTACCTGTGACCATGTTTTCAGAAATGAGTCTGACTAAACTGCTGTAAGCAAGGTGACCCATTCTGTTGTGGAGAAGTTCTGCTGTTTGTTGGGTGTTTCTGGAAATGGCGGCCATGGCTATGTTCAGGCATGTCCCATGGATAAGGGTATTGTCAGGGACAAGGGTGGGAGTGAGGTAGAGATTCTTGTTCTTTGACCCAGTGATGATGACTTTGTTATTGATGGTGATGGTGCAGGCCTGAGAATCAAACTGAACTAACATAGAAGGGTTTGCTTTGATGGCTGCAGCCATTGACATGAGGTTAGGAGTGTTAGGGTCATCATTGAGATGAACATTTCTGAGCTTGTGAATCTTTCCATTGTCTCCTCTGATCAGAGCATTTCCAGATCTGGTGATGTGAGTATGTCCTGATGCAGTCTTTACTCTGATATGGGGGAATATGGCATGTACGTCATATAACAGGGATTCGTCGCCGGTCATGTGGGAGGTAGCTCCAGTGTCCATGATCCAGTTTACTGCCATGCGATTTGTATGTGGGGAGGCATTAAGGGCATACGAAGGAGAATGAGGTGCAGTAGGGGTAGATGCAGGTTCGTCATATGCTGGCACATTTGATGCGGCTGATGCGGCTGCGACAGGTGGATGCTGTCGGGGTGTGGATCTGGCATCATATTTGGATCTAAGAGCTGCTAGGATGTCATCTGGATCGTTATGGAACTTGACCATCCTTCTGATAGGTTCTGAAAGGTGCGCAAGGATGTATTCAATCTGAAACTGAGGTAGTTTGTGAGATCCAGGGGGAAAGTAGTAGTGGGATACCTTGAGTTCAGCTTCCATAGATTCAAGCCAATCTTGGAAGAAGTGTTGGTGGAAGATGAAGGTCTGACGACGCTCAGGCTCAGCGGTTGCAGCGGGCCGCATAGTGATGCGACGAAGCAGTTGCAGAGATGGTGCGGCAGAGATTGCGGGTGCAACGGGATGGAGAAGAGGAGCAGGAGACAGTCGGAGGTGGAGACCAACTGGGTAGGGAGCTGGAGAGTGGAGAGGTCAGGAGGTGGCTGAGAGACGGCTGAGGTTGCGTAAGCAACGGGACGTGGGAGATGGGAAGGGGGGGGGGGGGGGGGGGGGGCAGTGGAGGTAGAGATGGTTGTCAGGGGGGGGGGGGGGGGGGGGGGGGGGGGGGGGAGGGGTGTGTGCTGGACGACAGCTTGAGGCTCAATGGAGCAGGATCAATCCGGATACGCGGATGATATACCGCACAAGAGTGGTGTCCCAGCGGGGAGGTTCTTGTCGGGTGGAGAGCCTTACTCGATCCTTTCAATTGATTCACTCCGCGCGAAAACAATCAAAATGCCCTTCAGCTCGGAATACCGTCGAGCAAGGACAATCTAAAGCGAAGGGACCGTAACCTGTGAGTTTCCGGAGTATGTGCAGAGCACAGAGACGAGGGGAAGACGGTAAGGATAAGATCTTTACAGTTAGATAAGCATTCGATCAATGCGCTAGGAGAAAGTACTGGGATGCCGTGGTACCTCATGGTACCGGCATCAGAGTCTGTGCCATAGCTGGCAGCGGCACAGCAGTACAGTGCTGCAGGGAGGAGTCCTGTGCACTCTAAGTCACTCTAGGTGAGCCGGTGAAACCCGGTGAATAACAGGTAGTGTCGGCTGACAACTAAGCGACTGATAGTCAATCGAGTAGTGCCGTAATTTAACTAATTCCAAGTTTAGTGGACGACAATTACCGTCCTTGGTCAAGGGACGCGCAACGGCGGATCGTCGGACAGAAGGTCTTCGGACAGCTATTCAATATCTTAACTATACAAGCCTAAGGGTGGATTTCCATAGGGCGTGGATGGGTGAAGTACTGGATGGGTCGCTAAATCGGTTTACTTTCGGTTACGCCTCATGGATGGGTGATGGATGATTCGTGCATCCGTACGCAGTCGATCATCCAGTTCCCGCCAGTGGAAATGCGACATGGATGGTTCCGCAATGGCCGGGTGCCATAACTTGCGCTGGAGCTATTGCTGCACGGCAACTTGTCGTCAGGGGAATGATCGCCTGGCTATCCACTGTGGCTTAGGTGCCGAAGAATGTAAGGAAGAAGAATATCTCGGGTTTTCTGTTCCTCGAACCAGATCTGAGGCAATTCGAAATCTCGGGAAGTGAAACTAGCAGAGGGAGGTCACAGATTTCGAGAGGTCAAACCAGAAGATGGAATTGAAATTAGCTGAGGGAGGCCTCAGATTTCGGGAGGTCAGACCGAGGAAGGTCGCAGATTTCGGGAGGTCAAACTAGCTGAGAGAACTGGTATAGGCCACATGGGTAGAGGCAGGTCGCTAGCAAGACCGGCGCCGGCCTGCGCCGGGATGCGCCGGAAAGTTTGCGACTCATCCAGACTCATCCAATCCACCCCTCGGTCGAAGGCATGGATGGATTTTGCCATCTGGATGGGTCTCGTGGATGGGTGTTTACCGCCCTCAACTAAGCAGAGACACCACGGTTACACCGGTCACACTGGCGGCGGCGGAGGAGGAGGAGGAGCAATTTAACCTAAGGGTTCTGCGCCCGTGAGCGCCCTCGGGCGACGCCAGCCGGCGTTGCGCATGACCAGCGGATGCCGAATGGAAGCTTCGAGACGCAGAAGACCGAGACCGAGACCCAGACCGAGACCCCTCTGACCGAGACCCAGAACCAGATCGAGACCGAGACCGAGACCCAGATCGAGACCGAGACCCAGATCGAGACCGAGACCCAGACCGAGACCCGCCCAGACCCAGACCGATACACAGACCCAGACCAAAACCCAGACCGAGGCACAGACCCAGACCGAGACACAGACCCACGAAACCACGACCGTGCGAGAGGTGACGGGCGGTCAGGGCGGTCACCTCTAGTTCGTCGGTACAATCCGTACAAATACGAATCATCCAGGGGCTCTGTGGAAATGTAAGGCCTGGATGGATCGTCGGTTGTTCGTACTTCTCGACCCATCCAGACCCATCCACGGCCTATGGAAATCCACCCTGGGTGGATTCCCATTGGACTGGATGGGTAAAGTCGGTTGTAGTACTGGATGGATCGGTATTTGTCGGTTGGGCCCTTTGGATGGGTCGTTGAGCTCTTTGGATGGTTCGTGCATCCGTACACGGCCACCCATCCAAAACGCACTCCCATTGCAAGCGACCGGATGGGTGCAGCAATACACGCATGTACCACCGGGAACCTTCGCAGGTACTTTCAATCAATAGTCGCAAGAAAAGACGGATCGATAGTTGACAGTTCAATTTCTTGCGCTGATCCATCCTAGATCATCTATCCTCTTCTCAAGACCGCACTCCGCGACCTGAAGTCATACCTTGGCGTCCAATTCGGCATCGGTGGCATAATCCCACAAGCTTCCGTCGCCATGTTGCAGAGCGATGAAAGACGAAAAAAGAAAAGTAGAATGAAGAAGGGGCGTCGAATGGAGAAGAAATTGTTAGATGTCCAGATTCTATCTTGCTCGATAGAAGATCTGTGATCCAAAAGTTCGGAAACTCCTGCTAATGAAACTAGCAGGTCGGTTGAAGAAGCAAATACGCGTCAGTTGCGCGACCGTTTGCCGGATCAATGACCGGACTGTGCCGGAAGGAGGCCGGATATTTTGCGACCCATCCAGAGCCATCCAACCAACCTCGGTCGAGGGCCTGGATGGGATTTTGGCTTTGGATGGGTCGTCTGGATGGGTATTTTCGTCAGTACATTCCGTACAAATACGAACCATCCAAAAACCCTATGGGAAGGTAAACACTGGATGGGTCGTCGGTTATCCGTACTTAACGACCCATCCAGACCCATCCTGCCCCAATGGGAATCCACCCTAACAGCTTGTTTCCAACCAGTTGGAGGTCCGGTTAAGGATTGTGTTTCGGAGGGTTTTAGACTCGACCTCTAACGGACCCTTAACTGGTCGGAACAATTCCACCAGTTAAGCAGTCTTTTGCATTTGGCCAAGGGTCATCTCAAAATGGATCAACGTGTTGCAGCTGTTGCAGCCGATGCACCCTCAAATTGGCGTTAGTTCTTCCTGCTGGCGCGGGTCCAGATCTAGAACACGCATCTGCGCCTGCCCTCAGGAAGATCAGTCGAAAATTGCGTGGCAGGGACGGTGCCTGCTGCTGCGAATCCATCTTGGTGAAACCGTGCGATCATGATGAGTGTCCGAAAAAGAAAGAAGGATGCGGCACTCCAAAGCAGCATGATTTTTAAGAGGCGCGCGCCAATTTCGTGACGTCACCAGATCTATATGCCAACAACCGAATTTAAACGCCCCTTAACTTTCTTCAACGGCGGGGGGGGGGGGGGTGCGCCGTTGCACTAACCGGGGCAGTTGGTCTTTAACCGGACCTCAACCTTTTGTGTTTCGGACCAAACACCGGTTGGCGCCGAAAATAACGAATTTAACCGCCGCTTAACCGGACCTCCAACTGATTGGAAACAAGCTGTAAGGGTGTGTTTCCACAGAGATTTTCGCATCCCCGGAAACAAAAAGTGAACCCTCCCCGGTGCCAGGTAGGCAATTTTGTTTCCACAGGGGTTCCCCGGGGTCTCCCCGGAGAATCCCCGGAGATCCAGGTCGGCAAATCTTCGCGACAGGTCGTCGAATCTTTACCCCTGGGGATTTTTGAATATTTCGAAATACTTACGAAAAATGACGGTTAAAAGTACAAAACGGACGATTAACGACTTTCCCCTGGATTTCCTGGAGAAAAGTTTTGGGGGAACATGCCGCCCACCCCTGGAGATTTTGGAGTCTCCCCGGAGTCCACATCAGCATTTCCAGAGTCCACATCAGCATCCCAGGAGAATCGCGCAGTGGTCGACAACACACAAATCGACAAGGCATGTTCATTGTTTGCGTTGTGACAACTTCAGCTTTTACTTCACAGCGGCTATCTCTTTTGTTCTGTTTGCTTGGGCTTCCGTGGAATTGGGGTCCAGCAGTTGACCTGTCAGCTCAACTGAACCCAACCGAAACTCCCCAGAGAATCCCGAAGTCCTTCGGGCGAATCAAGCACTTCGGGATTCTCCGGGGATTGTCAGTTGGGTTCAGTTGAGCTGCCAGGTCGACACCTGGAACCTAATCCACGGGAAGGCCAAAACACACCCTAATGCCAGCCACAGGCCGGTACTGGCCTGCTGAGCAGTACTTTCGGGGGGGTCTTTCAGGGTCTCGAGGCCGGGACAAGGATATGTCGCTGGGGCCGGGCTGGGGTCTTCAGGGTCTTGAGGCCGGGACAATGATATGTCGCTGGGGCCGTGTGGTGGATAACGATCCTCCCACTGAGTTGCCACGCGGTGGTGACGACTTTCCGACAGATGACGAACGACTTCTGTAGGCAGTTGAAACCGAGCGAATTGACCTAACTGATCAGTGTCTGATCAGCTACTCGGGAATACCTAAAACGAGGGTTCCATTAGGGTCTAGACGCGCTGGAAGCGGGAAGGGAGTCTTAAAAGCCGTGCTTTCTGACTCTTAGGGCCGTCTAAACTCCTGAGATCATTTTTCTTAGGCTTCAGTCACAAGACACTCGTGTTACAAGGTAATTCATATACCAAATTGGTTTCTTGAGCCTGGTCGCGCTTTCAAACCGGCGCCACTCGCTTTACTCCCACCCCGACGTCCCTCGAGCCCACCATCACCGAGTATGGCCTCTTCTTCAGCCCAAGCTGCTGGCGGCTCCACTTCTGAGGTCCCGGATGTTGACGACATGGACCACGAGGAGCTCGTCCAGGCAAGTCAAGGCCTTGGGAGCTGCACAAGCTCTCCAAGGAGAAAAGAAAAGGCGCTGGAGGGCCGGCAACATTCGCCTCCCGACCTTTCAGCTACCGAGAAGGAGCTGAAGGAAGCGCGGATGGCTGTCAAAGTCAATGGCAAGAAGGTCGCCACAAAGGCCTGACTCCACGCCGCTTGGCAGAGGCTGGCCGCGCACGTTGCCCTCGTGGAGAAGGACAGGGTTATCGCTAGCCTCGAACTTCTTCACCATCACGAGGCCGAGGCCACCGCATCCAAGCACCTTGAGGAGATGGCTCGGCTCCAAATGCGAATGAGGGAATGCCGAACAGGAGACACTTCGAGTTTCCGCTCTCCTGAAGGCCCAGCAAACGCCCCCCGCTGGACCACCTGAGGGCCCGCTGCTGGAGTCGCCTGCAACGCCCCCGCCCCGGCTGGACCACCGGATGGCCCCGCTGCTGGATCGCCTGCAACGCCCCCGCCCGATCGCTGGACAACCCGCGGCCCCCACAGCTGGACTGCCTGCGGGCCCCCCTGCTGATGGATCGCCTGCTGCTGGCCAGCCGCGCTGCTGAAGCGCCCGCTGCAGGACCGCGCCGTGTTGGCCCTCCCGCTGGACCTCATTCGGACGCTTTAATGGCTTCTACGTGCCAGATTGAGCTGCTGGAGGCCAAGGCCAAAGTGGCTGAGCTACAAGCTGCGGCAGCTAAGGTAGAGTCACATGTTTTTGCCCTTCGTCCCGAGGCCCTTAGTTTGGCAAGTTATGAACGTCATCCCTTTGGACTGGGGTAGAAGATAAGAGGCTCCCGAGGGGTAGGATTTGGTGGAAGTTGCTAGAGTCATATTGCACGTTGGCACCATAATGTTAGTACCATCCAACATACCAAACTTCTTTGGTGGGGTAGCTGCCGAGTGGCTAGACCACCTCATGACCGCGTCACCGGCCATTACGTGGGCTGAGATAAAAACTCAGTTCCTAAACTTCTATGACCCCTACCATGCTGACGACGACGACATCAATGCACGCCAACGGCTGCCCATGCCAACTCGATTCGGCAGACCTCGACGGTTAGGCATTACGCTATGGCTTTCCAAAACGAAGTGCACATTGCCGGGGGGTATGCAATTGGATGATCAAGCTAGTTCTGTTTCGGTTTGGTCTGATTCCAACCATCGAGGCACGATGCCGCAGACGTACTGCTGCAGTCAAGGAGGCCGATTTTCCTGCTTTAGACGAGCTTGTCGAACATGCTGCTGCCATTGGAAACTGAAACTTGCTGCCACCAAACAACCAACCCCTACCTCGGCCATGGCATTGTTACGTCCAGGCAAAAGGCAAACGGCCTGGTGGACCTCACGAGGGTCCACCCAGCACAAGCACAAGAAGGGCACGGCCCAGACTCCAGCTGAAACGGGCCCGCGCCCTTTCCAGCCCTGCGGCAGCTACAATTTGCTGAAAAGCATAAGTGGAAGCAGGCTGACGTCAGCCCTGGACAACCGGATGCTATTAAACTAGCTAAGGAGGGTAACTTATGTTACAAGTGTGGTACGAAGCGCACGGCCGCTACAGCCACTGCCCCTCCAAGTGCCCTAGCTGCCCCTACCGTTAGGAAGTAGGATGTAGGTCTGCTTGTAGACATAGATAGGGATGGTTCTTTTTCAGTTTCCGTCCCCTACTATCTGTGTAACACCATCTACAGCACAGACCACATCCCTCCTTGCCTTCCGACCCTGCCCCGCCTCCTGCCATTCCATGCATATTCTGCTTGCACAAACAGCTTGTGTCCACGCGGACCAAGCTACCGCACACTTTGAGGCCATCCTATCGGGGGTATCTGGCAAAGTTCTCATTGACAGTGGAGCAGACTCTGTCTTCGTAGAACGCAGAATTCTGTGCTAGGGCAGGTTTAGCCACCTTTACGGGCTCACCAGTCATGGTGCGGGTAGCTGATGGATCCCAAGTCCTCACTACTACGAGAACGAGTTTTTTGTCCTGAACTTAGGCAAACATAGGTCAGAAATAAAATCTGCTTATGTCCTCCCATACGCTAAGGTCCGCACCACCGCACTTCTCGGAAGAAGTTGGATGATGCAGACGGGGGTGCTGCATTGGTTTTGAAGAGACACGTCTCAGAGCCAGTTTCAAAATAGCTAAAAAGCAATAAAAACGTAGAGTAGCAGTCGAACTGTACTCCACCCGACTCGAGTCGGAACCTCTCTCCATCAAGGAATTGGTTGCTTATACTTTGGCACGTATCGAATTTTTTGACACAGCACAGCGAAAAACGCTCTCTCCTCAGGAGTCCTGTCGAACAGAGCACTTCAAATTTTTATCCGCAAATCAAAACAAAAACTCAATTGTTTTCGAAGTCCTAGTCACATCAGTGGACCAAGACGACGATGCCTTTACAATTCGAGTAACGGCCGCAGAAGCAAAACACGGTGCAACAAACGAAACACGAACGGATAATCTCAGGGTTTGCGAAACGGACTTTAAAAAGGTCATCGCCCCGGCAGACAAGATTTTCTGACCTTAGGGGCTGACACCCCATTCGTATGCCCCTCACGGAGGCGGTATCCCACAATTCTCTCGAGGACACAGGTTTTGTCCCCCGCAGAACTGCTAGAGGTCCAAAACCAAGTTAAAGACTTGTTGGCCAAAGGCTACATCAGCCCTAGCTCGAGCCGTGGGGCGCACCAGTCCTTTTCATCGCCAAACCGATGGCTCTTGGAGCGATGGCTATCGACTATCGTAAATTGAAGCCAAGGTCACGGTACCAATCGCTATCCCCTCCCACGAATTGACGATCTGTTTTGACTCAGTTCGAGGAGCTAGTGGTGTTCTCAAATCTGGATTTACGTAATGCATACCACACATACGGTTACATGATTCAGACGTCCTGAAAACTGCGTTCATAACCCCGATGGGACTCTATGAATTCAAGGTTCTCCCTTTTGGGCTAGCAAAATGCACCCTCGGCCTTTACAAAAGTCATGAACACCGTGTTCAGAGAGATTTAATTGGCAAATTCCGTCGTCATTTACTTGGATGATATTTCTCATCTACAGTAGTAATGATGAAGAACACGAAAAACACATTCGAATTGTGTTACAACGTCTTGAAATAACCACCTCTTTCTTAAACGAGAAAAAGTGTTTCTTCTAATAGACCGGAAGTCAAATACCTAGGGCATGTGCTCTCCGGTGCAGCGTCGAGTCAACGAAACGAAGGTGAAAGCAGTTGCAGATTGGCCCACACCTACCTCCTCGAAATAAGTTCAGCAGTTCCTAGGGACTCTAACTTTTTCAGAAAGTTTATCCAAGGTTACTCGACGCTCGCAGCCCCTCTAAATCCAGATTTCGAATCTAACAGACAGGCCAGCAGCCGATTTCACCGAAATTGAAACCGCCAGGACTGACAAAATCACCGCCGGTGACACCAAAGTCCGAAACCACTCGGAAAACGACAGGCAGGGCTCAAGGGACCCTGCATTTCAAAATGTTTGGACCCAAGCCTGCAGGAGGCATTCCTCGGCATCAAAGAAAGTCTACGAAGGCTCCTTTGCTTGCACATACCCTGACCCAGCGAAGGACTATCGGGCGGTAAACCGATGCTTCTGTCGTTGGTACAGGGGCGTTCTCATGCAAGATGGGCGACCCATCGCGTACCACTCTCACAAATTCTCAAGCGCTGAAACGAAACTACTCCACGGGCGAGCAAGAATTACTCGCAGTGTAACTTGGCCTTGAAAGAATGGCAAATGCTACCAGTTTCGAGGTTGCACTGGCAAGTTCGAACTTGACACCGACCACGAAACCCCTCGTCCTACCTTGCAAATCAGCCCATGCTGAGCAGAAAGCAGGCACGATATCTTGAGTTTTTCTCGCGCTTCACGAAAATGAAGTGGGCTCATATCGCGGGCCGTACTAACGTAGCTGACCCTCTGAGTAAGGAATCCAGCCTTCTCAGAGGCTACGGCTTTGTTCATTCAGAGGCTGTCCGCAAATGACTCCACTCCACATGCGCGAAATAGCCCCAGATATTCTGCATGGTTACACGGAAGACTTGTGGTTCGATAATCCCGCACAATACAAGTACCTCTCTCCAAACGGGCAGATGGTTTCTGGGTGCACGGCAAATCATACGAGCAGCATCTGAGTCGCAGATCGTTGTACCAAATGGTCATTCGCTCAAAGCTCGGATTTTGTTTGCTTTCCACGATACCCACGAAGTGGACCATGGAGGCATCGACCGAACTTTTCGATCTGTTGCACGCTACTATTGGTGGCCTGCCATGCGACTCGATGTCGTTGATTACGTACGCACTTGTGATTCTTGCCAACGGGTAAAAATTTCACATCAGACCCGCAGGTAACCTTCAACCCTTTCGATTCCGACCGCCCCTTCGATTCACTGTCCATGGACTTCATCGTTGGGCTAACCGAAATCGAATGGTTTTGATCAGATCTACGTGATCGGTTGACCGCCTTACGAACGATGGTCAAACTTATCCCATGCAAAACGACAGACGATGCTGAAAAGATTGCTACCCTCTGTTCCACGAGCGCGTGGCTCAGCGAACAAGGCCATCCGCTTTCCAATATCTCTGATCGCGATGTTAAGTTCACGAGTAAGTTTTGGCAAACACTATTAACTCTGTGCGCTATCCGCCCTCGGAATGTCGACTGCATTTCACCCACAAAACAGATGGTCAAACAGAACGTATGAACAGTGTTCTCGAAGACACTCTTTTCGCCATTTTTCCTCTGCGAATCAGAAAAAATTGGGCCAGTCTTTTGCCGAATGCGCAATTCGCCATCAACAACTCGTACAACAGAAGCATTCGAGATTTTCCGTTTCGGTTGCTGTACGGTAGATACCCTCGAGTGGCACTACAACCATCAGATGATGTCATCGCTACGGCAACATCACCAGCCCTGTCCTGGGTCGAGCATATGAATAACGCATATGACACGGCCAAGGCAGCGCTTAAATCCGCGAAGGATCGTCAAAAAACGTAGTATGCAGACTTGCACCGTCGACCGGTGAAGTATACTCACGGTCAGGAAGTTTGTTGAACTCGAAGAACATCAATACTGGCCTGGTATGACTCGAAGCTCATGCCCAGATTCGTTGGTCCCCTACGAAATCTCTCACACTATCCAAAAGAGGGGGGAGACCATTGCAGTGACTCTATCCTCCCGAAGGATGGAAGATTCATCCAACGTTTTCACGTATCTCTTGTCAAAAGAATACCTACCCGTTTATTAGACCAAATCCGGAAATTTTTACGCACATGCGGTGAACCTATCTACGAGATTAGCAACGTTGTTGATCACAAAGATACAGTCTGGTACGGTGTGTATTACTATGTACATGGTTACACTCAGACCATGTTCCCCCCACTCTTCGGCACTCGAAGAAGAGTTGTTACCTATGTGCTCTGAACAAATCGATTTGTATTGGAGACAACACCCTTCTCGGTACGACCCGTGATAGGTGCCAACGACCCGAAACCTAAAACGGTTAAAAACCTACTCACAGGATTATGCGACTGTAACCTGATGAGTTTCTCATTCGAAAGAGTACTAGACTTCAGGAGAAGGCTAGGGCTAGAGAAGGGGGAATTGTGGTGGATAACGATCCTCCACTGAGTTGCCACGCGTGGTGACGACTTTCCGACAGATGACGAACGACTTCTGTAGGCAGTTGAAACCGAGCGAATTGACCTACTGATCAGTGTCTGATCAGCTACTCGGAATACCTAAAACGAGGGTTCCATTAGGGTCTAGACGCGCTGGAAGCGGGAAGGGAGTCTTAAGCCGTGCTTCTGACTCTTAGGGCCGTCTGAACTCCTGAGATCATTTCTTAGGCTTCCAGTTACAAGACACTCCGTGTTACAAGGTATTCATATACCACAGGCCGGGCTGGGGGTCTTCAGGGTCTTGGCAAATCAGGGTCTCGGGTCGCGACAAGGATATGTCCGACAGGGCGATGCGGGGAATCAAAGACAACTCACGTAGAGGAGACTGGGACAAGGGACGGGACTCCCAGGGGGTGACTCTTGACTCGGTTACAAGTGAATTAGGATATAATTAAAGACTCAGGCGTAGGCACTCTATTTATAGCCTCAGAGGGCGCACTCCATAGGTCACCATAAAAACCCATAGGCTCGGCCACCCTTCAATGGTGGCGAAACTAGATCAGAGATCGAGGACTATTGGACGGCACCTACTGGAGCGACGGAACCTTCCACAGGTCGCGCGCCTAACTACTTACTCGAAGCTCTCAGATACTGATTGTACTGCGCTTACGTCGCGTATATTGTGTTCCACACCCGAATCGTGGTGTAACAGGCGGGAAACCACCACGATGTAACTTACATTTGCGCATGAACAGCTTTACAATGAGTGCGAATTGAGGTGTTAAAGTCCAATCGATGTTTCAGACGCCTCGATATTCACACGACCATCCGTGTGTGTAGCCACGAAATTACGTCATTTTGACAAAGGCGTTACACTAATGGAAGGCGGGTGGGCGGGATCGAAAAATTACTCTATTTTTCGCGATTGAGTTGACGATGGCACTTAAACCTAATAGACTAGTTAGATAAACCTATACACTAGTTAAGCTTGAAAATGATGTCCCATGTAGCGACAAGGCACGGGATTACATGTAGGCTATTCATTACTAAGCACCCCTCATATCACTTGGACCATCCATTGAGCTGTGTCACCCTCTTTTACTTAATGTAACTAGGATCTTCTTATCTATGCTCCACACCTTCTTTTTTCGAATCTTGAAGAGATAATTGTTACAAATGAGCGGAGACAGAGTAATTACTGAACAAGTCTGGCGTAGCTTCAGCAGATACATCGGCGACGCTCTCCTGATAGAGCAGTGGCGTCGTGGGCTGCAAGCCAAGCCTGGAAAACCAGTGGCATGGACTTGGGGCACAGCCTCTTTTCGAATCTTGTAAAGATTCTGAAGCAGAAATGCGAGAGATCGAAAAAGCAGCCATATTACGTAGAGGACAAGCAAGTCGCTCGGCAAACCAAATTAAACTTGTCGTCCCTACCTACACATCAGCACTCGCATGATCTTATCTTATCCTTATTTATCTTATCTCAGGCAATTGTCATGTCTCAGATCTCCGGTTTCAATTTTTAACTTGACGTTCATGACAGATAATGATTCCACAGCTGATTCATACAAAAAACCTTTGATTGCGAAACCGGTTTTATAATTCCCGATGTGGGATACATGTACCAGGATTCTGCAGCCTGGATGTGAACATGTATAGGTGCGGTAGAACATCACGCTTCAAGGTGATAGGATTGATCAAATATTCTTTATGATCAAATATTTAATTTTGTCAGCCGAAGTCGTAGTTTTGTTATGCATTTAATAGCATCCCTATTATTTAAAACGTTAGTGTATGTGGAACTATGTATTTAGGGCTGTCAAGCTTTATTACGCCCGGTGGTATTTATTTTACGTGTACCTACATATATACCGTACGTAAAACATGCTAACCGTACCGGATTTGGGGATCCATTTTGGGATCCAACGTGTTACCCGTCAATATATCGTGTTGTCCAATTCGCTTTGGCTTGGCTTGCGACTCGCAGTCTGCGGTATCGATTCTCGTCAGAAGCCACCTGAGTCTGGTTTCAGGGAAAACTTATACCGTACGATATATCACGTATATCGTTACGGTAATAGACCACATATTACCGTGTTTTTCTATCTCCCTGGAGTATTGGTTCATTTGACCTTGATTTTAAGTGTATGGGACGTGTAAACGGTATTTCCCTGTTAGTAATCCCCTTGTCTTATACTGATTTTCCCAAAAAGGGTGTAAAAATACCGTCGTATATCACGATATATGTACGGTTTATGGAAAATTTACCGTACGTATTGACAGCCCTATATGTATTCTATCCTCTGATTCATCCAAGCATACGATATAAGTTTGTATAATTTTAATACCGATTCCCGTGGTTATCACCAAGATTCATGAGGATTCAAATGCCCATTACAGGGTTCCACCGTCAAGAGAGTGCGCCCCTACCAATGATGATAAGTGTATGCAGGGCGGTTAGAGTGACTGCTCGCGCCAACGTCCGAAACGTATGAAGTATTTGCGAACCGGCAGCAGCGAATAGATAAATCCTTGCTACCGCATGTGCATGGCGCGTTGCTAGTGCGGGCGCAGGCGAATGGTAAGTGGGTGCAAGAGGGGAGATTACTCGAGCAACCATACGGAAACTTTTTGAAAAAAGTGGCCAACAATGGTGCGAACAGCCCTCCTTCCTTTCTTGCAACCAAATTATTTGCTGCGGAACGATTCCTGGACACCAGCTGGCGCCTGGCGGTTGGCTGTACAAAACGATGGGGCATAGGGCATTCTGTCCTACCTGACTTGCCGACAAGTCGCGGTCAAAGGCAGAAGACGAATTCCTGAGGCAGCTGGCCCCCCGCGCCCTGGGCGCTTTAGGCTGTAACAACGCTTCATATCAATCTTTCCTATTTACGCTTGCGCGGCTGGGGCATAGACCAACTTTCTCGCGCTTGCATTATTCATGACTTCGTTGATTAATTTCATCGTTTTGATGTTATGATGCTATCCCTGCAACTCATCTCGAGATGCGCAGGCAACACCATCGGCAGTGTCAGTTCGCACTTAAGTTTAAAACTACCGAGCATCCGGAGTGTCCCAAAAACTACCAGCACCCCTACACTAGCTCGAACCTTGAAGACGCCAAAGGCACGTAGGCTCTGCAGTTAACCTATAATTCGATCTGCTTCCCGGGGTATGCGCTGGGGACCTTGGACGGCCAGTTGCGGACAGCCTGCCCAAGGTCTTGCAGCGCTCCAGGTGGGCTGCGGGATACATGCAGGTGAGGTGAGTGAGGTGAGCACCCACCCCCAACGCAAAAGCCAAAGCCCAAAATCTTTAGCTTATCCCCAGTCCATTTTGTAGTTCTTTAACAGCCCCCTCCACCCTCTCCTTTTTACTCCTGGCCTGCCGATAACATGGAGGACGACCAAAAAACAGGAATTCAAAACCTTTGGTCCGGTGGTTGCATTGCAGGCCAAAGAGGACGGAAACTAATTCTTAAAAAAGCCTTGCAACCCCTCACCCAGGGCCTTTTTTACCCAAGTCCACTAATGTTGCCCCCCCCACCCATTGGTGGGCGTTGCGCTTTGGCATTATTCTTCCGGCCAAGCTGGTAAGAGTCCTTGGGCGAGGACCCACGATTTTTGGAATTTTGGACCCTTCTACCCAACGACCTTCCACTTTTGCGGGGGAAAGTTTGATATTTTTGCCCATTGGGACCAGGGGCCCGATTAGGCAACCTTGAAAAAACCCAAAAAGGAAAAAAAGCGAAAGGTTTTTGAGGCCCCCCATTTTTAACCATTTTGGTAAAATTTTTCTTTTCTTCCTTTTTTTCCCCCTTTTTTGGGGGGTGAA